>VXBR01004650.1:18744-32065 GCA_013400215.1 Cisticola juncidis
GAGGCGTCGGGGTGCAGCGCCGTGCCGTTGGTGTGCTCGCTGCGCAGGGAGTTGATGGACGTCCTCAGGGGTGACCGGATGACCGCGGCCATGCCGTAGGGGACGCTCTGCCGGACGCCGTAACCCTGGCGCATCCCGCCGACCCACTGGCCCTGGTATGTGCCTGCGGAGAGAGGGGGGAAAGAAACGGGGGGGTCAGGGGGTTAAACTCCTCGGGAAGACGTGGTGGGAAAAGGGATGGGTACAGAGGGAAGGACTTGGAACTCTTCAGGTTCAAGGGCAGTTTCCCTTGGTGGGAAAGGGGATGCTTACAGAGTTAAGGATGTGGAATTCTGCAGGTTCAAGGGGAGTTTCCCTTGGTGGGAAAGGGCATGGGTACAGAGGGAAGGATATGGAACTCTTCAGGTTCAAGGGGAGTTTCCCTTGGTGGGAAAGGGGATGCTTACAGAGTTAAGGATGTGGAATTCTGCAGGTTCAAAAGGTGAGGAAGCCACCAGTCCCATCACCTACTGGGGATCAAAGATCCCCTGGGGATGACCCTGCTCTTCAGGTTCAAGGGGAGTTTCCCTTTGTGGGAAAGGGGATTCTTACAGAGTTAAGGATGTGGAATTCTGCAGGTTCAAGGGGAGTTTCCCTTGGTGGGAGAAAGGGATGGTTACAGAGGTAAGGATGTGGAATTCTGCAGGTTCAAAAGGGTTTGGAGACCGGACAGGGGGGTCTGGGATCTGTCCAAGAGCCCAGGAGGACACTGCCTCTGATCCCTGCCATGGCAGTGAATGCTCACACTGTANAATGAAGAATAAACAACCTTGGAAACGGACTGGGGACTCAGCCTGTCTGCTCTGGCTCTGGTGTGAAACACTCAGGGCAAAGAGAAGACAAAAAACCTGATTCCCTCAGGAACAGCAACCCCGAGGAGAATCTCAGGGAACAGCAACCCTGAGACTCACCAGGCCCTGGAATGCTGTGAGCAGTCCCAGCCCCGGGATGTGAAGGGCTGGGATGGGCACAGGCAGCAC
This sequence comes from Cisticola juncidis, assembly GCA_013400215.1. NCBI lineage: Eukaryota > Metazoa > Chordata > Aves > Passeriformes > Cisticolidae > Cisticola > Cisticola juncidis. The sequence continues at coordinate 19,764 of VXBR01004650.1, forward strand.
CTCGCAGCAGTGGGACCTCCCTTTGTGCCAGCCCTGCTGCCACACGCCCAGGGAGGATTAAAATAGAGCTCTGAAAGTGTGAACCCTGTGTGAATCGGGCCAGTGCTACCCCAGCACTCCCTGGGGAATTTCCCTGCCCTGTTCTGGGGCTCAGCAGTGGCTCTGGCGAAGAGATCCTGGCTGGAGCAGCTCATGCTGAGCACAAACTGCTTCCTGAGGGTGCAAATCCAGCACCTGGCCACGTTTTGGGATGCATTTTGGGGTGCTTCAGCTGTCTTTTAGCTGCCAGTGCTTGGCACAAATCCCCCAGGATTTAGGTATCCTTCCCCAATGGCATTACATTATTGGGGTGGCAGCTTTGTGCCCCCCAAAAAACCAGCAGGTCCAAGCTGGGGACCCACAGAGCCTGCCCTGGAGAAGGGACGTGGAGAGGCAGGGGCAGGCAGGATTTACTGGGGGTTTATAGGATTAGCACCGGGATTAGGGCAGGGAGTGTCAGGGCAGGGCCAGGAGAGCAGGATGGGGGCCAGCCTGAGAGGAGCAGCTCAGGGGACACAGCAGACACATCCTAGGGGGGGTTTGGGCAGTGAGCCCACCTTGTCCCCTGTGGTGTCCCCAAAAATGGGGAACAGCCAGTGCTGCACACCCAGGGCTCTCCCCATGCCTGGGACGGTGGCTGTGGCAGGGCGGAGCCTGCCAAGGTGTCCTTGCATTCCCTGGGGACCTGGCAGCACCTCCCTTCCCCTTCTGGCTCCATCCCAGAGCATCTCAGCAGGACAATTGTGCAACTGGGAGAGAGATTCCTCCCAGCACCCCGAGTTCCCCGCCAAGGAGCCCTCAGGGTGGTTTGGGATGTCCTCACACCGTGCTCCTGCTTCCCTAGAGATGGATTCAATGGATTTCAGGGAAAGATGCCAGTGTGGGAAGGGCACAGGGGGAACAGGTCCTGCATGAGATCCAGCAGAGCCCACCCTGCCCAAGCCCCTGAATCCCTTGACTCGAGCCCTGACCCCACACAGGCCTCCTCATCTCCTGGAAACCTGCAGCTGGGAAATCTCCCTGGATGAAGCTGGAGGATCACAGCCCATGCTGGACACCCGAGGGACTGAGGGGAGCAGAGCAAAGTGCCACAGGCACAGCAGGTCACAGCTGCAGCCTGGAGTGTCCCCAGCCATGCTGAGGGGCCTGGGATGCTGCCACCCCTGCCTGGAGTTCAGACCTGCTCCTGGAATGGCACAGCTGCCAGGAGAAGTCTCGGCATCTCCCTGGCATCTCCCTGGCATCTCCTCGGCATCCCCTATTCATCCCCTCGGCATCGCCTCATCATCCCCTCGGCATCTCCTCAGCATCTCCTCTTCATCCCCTTGGCATCCCCTCGGCATCACAGATTTTCCATCCTCTCCATCCTTCTTGTCCCACCCCAGCTCCTCCCGACCCCAGCTCTCCTTCCCTGGGTCTGTCGCTCCCCTGCAGGAGGCAGCAGCAGGGATTATCCCCAGGGATCGCCTCAGAGGCCACCAGGACATCTGGGCAGCTTCACTGCCACCAGCAGATCAAAGAGCTTCCTGTCAGGGAGCTCAGCCCTTCCTCGGCCAGCAGCTCCTTCCTCCCCGTGACTTCATCGTGCTCTAAAGCCCTCGATATCCCGGGATTTGGCCATGGATAGCAGGAGGCTCCGGAGCCATCTGATCTGCATTGCTAAGCGCCGCCGCCTCCTCCCCGAGCCCGGCTCAGCTTAACCTCTGCCCCAACATTTGCAGATATGTGCACAAAGCTTGATCTCACAAGGAGCACGGAGACTCCTTCTCCCTGCGGAGGGAGCAGGATTTCAGGATATTCCCCTTCACGTGGTTGCTGCTGCTCCAGACCCTGGGGATGAAAGGGAATGTGCAGAGGGGATGTGGCACGGTGGGGACACAGGATGGGGCTGGGGGAGGGGGAATGAGCATTTCTGGTGGGACAGAACAACCTGCTGAGGTGCTGAACAGAGACTTCCAAGGGTTTTGGTTCTGTGGTTCCTCACAGGGTGGGAATGCAGCAGGGGAATGTGCTTCCCTTGGGATGGGAATCAGGGAACAACCCCAGGCAATCCTGGCCACAAACCCATCATATTGCCCAAGCCAGAGAAGAGCACTCTCACCACTCTGGGTCAATATTCCCAGATTAGATAAAATAATTAGCAAAGGGACCCAGGTTTGCCTGGAAATGGGAGCAGCAGGCTCCAAAGGGCAGGAGCTCTGTCCCATCCTGATCCCAGCCAGATCCTGCTCCAGTGCTGGGCACCAGCAGCATTCCCAAGCTCCCAACTCTCCTTCCCCAACTCAGAAAAATCCCAGGAAGGAGGGGGAAGTGGTCTGCAGTGCCCCTCTGCTTTTCCAAGCCAGAGTAATTAGGTTTTACAAATTGCTGATTTATCTTGCAAAGGATCCTTCCTGGTGAGCTCAGCCCCCCTCTTATCTCTGGCCTCTGCAGCATATTAATTAAAGATGTCCAATGGCAATAATTAGGCCGGGCTCTTGGATTGCCACAGGAGGAGGGAGTTTTACAGATATCCTCTTCCAGCTGCTCAATATCCCAAATCCCAGGAGGATTCACACAGAAATCATTGCAGGAACACCCATCCCAAAGAAAGAAATCTGGGAGAGAGGAGATTTACAGATATCCTCTTCCAGCTGCTCAATATCCCAAATCCCAGGAGGATTCACACAGAAATCATTGCAGGAACACCCATCCCAAAGGGAAAAAGTCTGGGAGAAAAGAGAGGACTGGAGGTGCTCATCAGAGATTGTGACAGAGGGTGTGACAGTGGGGAAGTCCTCAGTGGCCATCCTGGGGAATCACTGGGACCCCAAATGTTCTGCCTGACTCTGGGGGGCCTCCTGAGTGCGGGATCACAGAATTCCAGGATGGTCTGGGTGGGAAGGGACCTTAAAGTTCACATTGTTCCCACTCCTTCCATGGGCAGGGACACTTCCACCATCCCAGGCTGCTCCAAGCCCTGTCCAGCCTGGCCTTGGACATTTCCAGGGATCCAGGGGCAGCCACAGCTCCTTTGGGAAATCCATTCCAGGGCTTCCCCACCCTCACAGGGAAGAATTCCTTCCCAATCTCCATCTAATCTTGCACTGGGAGCCATTCCCTGTGTCCTGTCCCTCCATCCCTTGTCCCCAGTCCCTCTCCAGCTCTCCTGGAGCCCCTTTGGGACCTGGAAGGGCTCTGAGCTCTCCCTGGATCCTTCTCCTCCCCAGGTGAGCACCCCCAGCTCTCCCAGCCTGGCTCCAGAGGGGCTCCAGCCCTTGGAGCATCTCTGTGTCCTCCTCTGGAATTGCCCCAGCAGCTCCACATCCTTCTCACACTGGGAAGCCCCAGAATGGGATTTCAGAGGGGAGAACCCCCTCCCTCAACCCCCTGCTCACTGCATGGACATGGGGACACATTTCCTGCCAGTCCCTCCTGTCCATCTGGGTGATTCCCATGCCCTGCCTGTGCCCAGCTGCTGCTCCCACCCCCAAATCCTCCCCTAAATCCCACCCAGGCATGGCAGGGATGGCTGGGAGGTGCCACCTGCACTGCCCACCTGGGGATGTGGGATCAGGGTCCAACACCACACAAATGTTCCCCCCTCCATCACCAAGCCACGCTAAAAACACAGTCAGATGCTTCTGCTGTGGCTGCTAATTTGCCAAAAATATGCTCTGGTAACTGCTTACACAGGGGAAGGAATAAAGTATGGATTTTTGAGTATGCAAATCTAATCTGCAGGCACGAACACGTGATGGGTGTTAGTCATAGAGCTAATGCTGGGTGCATCCAGACATGGTGGGCACTGCCAGGGCTGGGCAGCCAGGGGAAGGGGAGAGGATGAGGAGGATGAGGAGGGCTCTCAGGGGCTGCTGTGCTCCTGTCTGGTGCAGAAATAAATCTAATTTGGAGGTGGTCAATAAATAATAAAGAATTACAGCTTGTGTCAGCATGGCCAGCTTGTGCTGCTAAAATCAGGGAGCCTCCATCTGAAGGGATCAGGCAGTGGAGCTGCTGGGTTTGGATGAGGTTTGGAAGGAGGTGGCTTTGGAAGGGGTAGGGATGGGAGCAGGGATGGGTTTGGAACAGCCAGAACCTCTGCAGGAGCAGGAGAAAGAAGGAGAAGGAGAAGGAGAAGGAGAAGGAGAAGGAGAAGGAGAAGGAGAAGGAGAAGGAGAAGGAGAAGGAGAAGGAGAAGGAGAAGGAGAAGGAGAAGGAGAAGGAGAAGGAGAAGGAGAAGGAGAAGGAGAAGGAGAAGGAGAAGGAGAAGGAGAAGGAGAAGGAGAAGGAGAAGGAGAAGGAGAAGGAGAAGGAGAAGGAGAAGGAGAAGGAGAAGGAGAAGGAGAAGGAGAAGGAGAAGGAGAAGGAGAAGGAGAAGGAGAAGGAGAAGGAGAAGGAGAAGGAGAAGGAGAAGGAGAAGGAGAAGGAGAAGGAGAAGGAGAAGGAGAAGGAGAAGGAGAAGGAGAAGGAGAAGGAGAAGGAGAAGGAGAAGGAGAAGGAGAAGGAGAAGGAGAAGGAGAAGGAGAAGGAGAAGGAGAAGGAGAAGGAGAAGGAGAAGGAGAAGGAGAAGGAGAAGGAGAAGGAGAAGGAGAAGGAGAAGGAGAAGGAGAAGGAGAAGGAGAAGGAGAAGGAGAAGGAGAAGGAGAAGGAGAAGGAGAAGGAGAAGGAGAAGGAGAAGGAGAAGGAGAAGGAGAAGGAGAAGGAGAAGGAGAAGGAGAAGGAGAAGGAGAAGGAGAAGGAGAAGGAGAAGGAGAAGGAGAAGGAGAAGGAGAAGGAGAAGGAGAAGGAGAAGGAGAAGGAGAAGGAGAAGGAGAAGGAGAAGGAGAAGGAGAAGGAGAAGGAGAAGGAGAAGGAGAAGGAGAAGGAGAAGGAGAAGGAGAAGGAGAAGGAGAAGGAGAAGGAGAAGGAGAAGGAGAAGGAGAAGGAGAAGGAGAAGGAGAAGGAGAAGGAGAAGGAGAAGGAGAAGGAGAAGGAGAAGGAGAAGGAGAAGGAGAAGGAGAAGGAGAAGGAGAAGGAGAAGGAGAAGGAGAAGGAGAAGGAGAAGGAGAAGGAGAAGGAGAAGGAGAAGGAGAAGGAGAAGGAGAAGGAGAAGGAGAAGGAGAAGGAGAAGGAGAAGGAGAAGGAGAAGGAGAAGGAGAAGGAGAAGGAGAAGGAGAAGGAGAAGGAGAAGGAGAAGGAGAAGGAGAAGGAGAAGGAGAAGGAGAAGGAGAAGGAGAAGGAGAAGGAGAAGGAGAAGGAGAAGGANTCCAAGTCTTCCTTCTCGCTCCTCCTCCTCCTCCTCCTCCTCTGGATGCAAATAACAACAAAAGTATTCCTGGCTGAAATGCCATGGAACAGGGGCTGCTGAGCCATTCTCCTTGGGGAAAATCACTGGGGAATCACAGGGGGCGAGGATGTTCCCCTGTGGGGCAGGAGCCCCATCCCAACCACGGGGACAGGTTTGTGTCCTCATTGCCTGTCCCAAGGATGCTCTGCAAGCAGCAGGATGAAGGCTCCTCCCTCACTGGGAAAAATTTAAAAAATTATATGGGAATTAATGTTTTCCAAGGCATTCCAGCTGTTTGCTTCAAGGGGAAAAATTGTTCTTCAGGAAAAACCAAGCCTGTCTGAGCATCCCCTCCCTCTTCTCGCTGTTTCTGCCTTTCCTGCTTCCCCAAACCTGTTGGGAAATGCCTCTTCCAGTCATAATTCAAGGAAAAGCTTCAAAAAAACCACAATAAAGTCAATGAAATCTTGGCTTCACTGATTCTGAGGTGCCTCTCAGGCCAGCTGTTATTCCTCTCAAAGCTCCAGGTGCTGCAGTCAGGAGAAATACAACTTTTAAAAGGAAACAACCAAAAAAAGACATTTCTTGTTGTCTGTCCTGGGGGTGGGAAGGGCTGGGTCTGTCAGACACGGGGAAAGTCGAGGGAAATGGGGCCAGAGCTTTCCCAGGGCAGCTGAATCCCTGCAGATCCAGCCTCTGGCTGGGGTCAGCAGCAGGATGAGGTTTCATCCCCAGGGATCCAAACCACTCCAGGATATTGCTCAGCACCTTTATTAAGGCCACTGTGCTCCTCTCACAAAGCAGAGTGAAATCAGGCTAATGTTGATTCCCTTAATCCCCCTCTGTGCTCTAATCCTGCCACAAACTCCGGGATCTCTCCCATTCCTCAGGGGCTGAGTCAAAGGGAGGGCAGGGCTGGAATTTGGGGGCTGCATCCCCCCTGAGGGGTGGGAGGTTCTCAGTGGGAATATTTGGGAATAAATATAAATTTATTTTATTTTATTTTATATAAAAACTCAGTGGGAATAAATATAAATAATATTTATTCCCACGGGAANTTTACTCATTCCAAGGAAACACCCTGCAGACCCTGAGCAGGAAATAAAACCTTTGTAGTGATCATCTTCTGGTGGAAATCAGCAAACTGAGGGGCCTTGCTCTGGTGTTCACTCATTCATGAAAATTCATGATGCTCTGCTGTGTGCTGAGAGTGGAACCTCTTCAGGGAATAATGTTGGGAAAGCAGTGGATGTTCTTAGGGAATGCTCACACATCCATTGTGATTTTTAAGGATTTTTGATGGAAAAGCCAGAATCTGCCTCTGAAAAGCCAATATCAAGCCCCAAAATATAAACATTTGCCTTTCAAGTTTTGTTTTCTGCAAGGTCCTGGTTGTTTTTGTTGAAAAATACTTTAATTGTGAGTTAAACAGCTGAATCCAGGGGCAAATGACCACCAAGACTCTCCTGTAACTATTGAAACTCCTGCAAAAAACCCTTTTCTTGCTCAGGAGTGCAATCAGTGCCAAAACCAGACCCAAAGAGATAAAAAATCTCACAAGGCAGATGCTGAGGCCCAGAGCTCTCCCCTCAAAAACCACCCCAAGCTCTCCCTGCCCAGCTCCTCCATCTCCAAGTCGTGCCCACATTAATACAGCTCATTCATCTACGTCAGCGTTACCTGACTCAAAGCATTCAAAATTCATCAGGTTCATTTTAAAATCGAGGCATTTTTAAACAGAAGGCATTTTTAGCTCTTGTCTGCTGCTTCCCAAGCCTGGAAGAATGACTTTTCTGCAATAGCCTGGGTGGAAAACCTTGCTTCCAAACCGAAGCTGAAAAATCTTGCAAAATCACATGATTCCACAAGCTGGAGCTTCTAAAGGGGAAAAAAAAATGTTCAGCTCCAGGAGCAGATGTCACCCAACCACGAGGAGCCCCATGGGATATCAAATCACATGCAAATGTCCTGAGATTTGCATCCAAAGCCATGAGAAACCCACCCCAGTGAGATGGCAATAACACTGGAGAATAAATTCCCTGGGGAATCACAGCCTGGATAAAAGGTTTGGGAAGGTGGAGTGAGGGTCTGAGGCCTGTCTGGCAATTTCTGTCTCATGTTCTTTTCCCCGAGGTCATAATCCTTCTTCCTCTGTCCTGAGCTGTACCTGAAACTAAGCAGCATGTTCCAGTGAGAGAAGTAATTACCATGAGTTCATAGCATTTATTTTTAATGAGGCTGGCCAGAATCTTCATTTAGTATTTTGATTCATTTCTCTGTGCTCGGCAGCTCCTGACGTCTCCACCTCTGCTCTCCCAGAACCACTGCAAGCAGCTTCCACACCCAACCCAGACACTGAGATGCTCCATCACCAAAACCTTGATTTTTCCATCAATTTTTGGGTTCTGAGGGTTGTTGGGAGCAGCTCTGGCTGTGTCTGGGTGCTGCAGGGAGGGGAGGATGGAGGATCAGGGCGCTCTTGTGTTTGCTTGTTCCACCCACTGTTTAAAGAGCATCAACAATTCCTTCCCGGCAGCAAAACAAGGGGAGAGCTTGGTATTTTTAAGGTAATTCTGACATGCGTGCTATGAATAGATCCTGATGGGAATTTGCCTTCTCTTGTCAGTTCAGGGAAAGGATGGGGTGGGGAGAGGCCCCAGGCTGCTGCCATGGTGGGATCTGGGCATGGTTGGGGTTGGAAAGGACCTTAAAGATGCCTCATCCCAACCCTCCTGGTGGTTCACCCCAAACCATGGGATGCAGCCAAGTGAGTCCCACTCTGCATTCCTGCTCCATCCCCCTGGATCAGCCCTCTGTGCTGGTTTTTGGGGAATATTCCACGTTTTTCCCCTCCTCAAGCCATCTGATAGGGAGTTCCTGGTGCACCTGCTGAGAGAGGTGTCACCAGTGCCACTGCAGGGGTGGAAAGTGGGACAAGGAGCAGGACAGGCTGGCACAGCCCCACCCTGGTGCTCTGCTCCCCTCTCCTCATGGCAGGAACATCTCCCAGCCCGGGCCAAGAAAACCCACTTGCCTACTCAGCCGGTGCTAACAATGCAAACACTAATTATATTTCCCTCACCTATCAAAGGATGATTCATTTTAGGTGAGTGGGCACGGAGATTACACAAGATGAGCACCACCGGCCCTTTCGGGGTAGCCCTCCTGAGAAACCAGGATTTAGGGAATGTGGGATATTCAGGATGGGAGAGGATGGCAGCAGGATGAGCCTGGTTCACCTCCAGCCTGTCCCAGTCCCTCAGGGATGCTGGGCAGCGGGCTGGTCCCATCCCTGAGAGCTTTAGGATCCCAGTTATTCAGCTGGGAAGAGGTGGAAGGAGGAGGGAAACGGCGTTGCTAAGGATGGAAAGGGCAAAAACACATTTGGGGCTTCCTTCAGCCATCCCAGCTCCTCCACCCCCACAGCCATGGCTTCAGCAGCTCAGCCCAAACCCAGCACAGAGGATTCCCAGGGGGAGTCTGGAGCTACAACTGCAGCTGTCCCTGGGGTGGAATCACAGAGCATTCCCAAAGCATCCGAGGCAGGGAGCAGCGGTGGTGGCTCCTGATCTCCAGACTGGATCAGAGGAGGGTCTCCAACCCTCTGCCCCAGCTCCACTGGGGATGATCCAGGTGGATGCAGCCCCCTTCACCTGAAGCCAGGGAGCAATTCCTGCTCCCACCCCGGAGCTGGGGTGAATCAGACAAGTGCTCCAACTCCAGCCATCTTTGGGATTGAAGCAATCCCTGGGATTGAAGCATCCCTGGGATTGAAGCAATCCCTGGGAGCCTGCTTTATGTAATCTCAGGGCTCTCTGGAGGGGAGCAGGTGGGTTTTTGGCAGGAAGGTGAGGATGTATCAGCAGTGCTGGGGGTGTCTGAGGGGTGAGGCCACGGGGACAAGGGGATGGCACAGAGGCCTCGTGCCAGCCGTGCCAGGGACGCGTGGGCTCCTGGGAGAGCAGCACAGCTCCCTCGGCTGATCTGGGCCCTGCATCGATGGACACCAACCCCAGGGGCTGGGGGAGAGGGGTCTGCCCTGCCTGGGGGGCTCAGGGAGCGTGGGAAGGGCGTGGGGGGATGGATGTAGGAGGTGCAGGCAGCACGTGGGGGCTGCAGGGCTGGCAGGAGCCCCCAGGCCACCAAGTGCCACCCCCGACACCCAGCACACCCCAGAGCCTGGCAGCCACCCCAACACCTCTCCCAGCATGGCCTTTCCCCACTGTCTGCAGGGGAATGGGAATGCTGGAGTGAATCCCTGGATTCCGGGGCTCCCCCAGCCTCGCTGCGCATTTAGGGCCCCCCATCCCCAAGGCAGGGCTGGGAGCTATAAAAAAGAAAAAAAAAAAGATGTGCAAGGGATGAATATTTATCTGTGGGTGGCAAGTGACAGATGCTGGGGCGAGGATTCTTGGATACTTCAGTTTGCTGGAGGTAATAAGTGGAATAGATTAATGAGAAACATCCTTCCCTACAGTTGCCTCCCCGGTGCCACCGCTCCCCCACACAGCGGCCTCTGGGACCCAAACACACAAAGTTCAGCAAGGCTTGGTGCCCAAAAGGCTGGAGACGCCCAGCTTTGATGGTTTCCACCCAGAATGGAACTGGGAATGGGAGGTGGCCTCTGTGTGCTGGGAGCTGAGCAGTGAAAGTGGCCCTGAAGGTGGTGCTGGCCCAGCTGAGGTGGGAGAAGCTGGTGTGGAGGAGCATCCACAGCTACCAGCACTCTGCATTTCCCCAGCATGGCATTCCTTCCTCCTTGCAAGGTTTGCAGAGCCCCAGGGGGACCATTTTTCCACAGCCCCTGCCCTTTCCCAGCACTGCTCCTCTTCCCTCCTCCCGAAATCACAAACACGCGACATCGCTCTTGGGTCCCTGCACACCGGCAAGCTGGGCCTGACAAGATGGAAGGAAAACCTCTGAGCTTCTGGTAGCTTCTCAGGAAACGCTGAAACCACTGCTGAACCACCCCAGTGTGGGGATGCTGCCCAGGTTTCCCTAAAAACCACTGCGCTGCAGAGGGTGGGGAGTGCGCCGGGGCGGGGGCACGTGCAGGGCCAGCCCTGCAACACCCAGCCCTCAGAGACCTGTAGTTAGTCCAGACTTGTGTCTGTCCTCCCTCCAACCTCCCAGGCAGGGGCTGGGTGCCAGGAGGAGCCAGCACCCACGTTGGGAGCCAGCAGAACCCCCCCACAGCCCCTCCTGAGCGCCTCGGACGTGGGAGACGGCGACGATTCCCTGCCTGAGCTTTATTCTGGGCTGAGGGACTGCTGGGATTGATCCATGGCTTCCAAACGCACACCCAGCACACCCCAGCTCAGCCCCCAGCATCCCTCCAGGCAGCTCAAACAAAAGGTTGCAGCTCTCTTTTTCTCTGGGAGAAAACCACCGGCACGGAATTATCACGAAAAATCCCGAGGCGGTTCCGCCTCTCACAAAAAAAACCCAAAAAAAGCATCAGCAGGTGAGGTTGAACCTCCCCTCCCTGTGCAAGCAGCAAGCAGCAAACTGGGTTTTCCAGAGCAAGGTCTTGCAGCACCTTTGGGGAAGGCTGCGATGGAGCTCCCCGACACTGCAATCTCCTCACTGGAGCCGTATGGAAAACCATAATGTCCTAAAAATAACCCAGGAGCTGCTCTGGGAGGCCACAATTCCCGGGAAAACAAGGGGCCAGCCCAGCCCAGGCCCCTGGCTGCTGGCAGGTAGGCCTGCCTCGGATTATGGTGGCAATTCCGATTGTGGAAGTAGCCACAACCCAGGAGAGAGGATGATACAGCCACTTACAGCACAGCACCAGCTGCTTCTCCCAGTTCAGCCCTCAAAGCTTGTTAGCCCAGCAATTTTTTTGGGTTTGATCGCTCCAATTGGGTTTTCTTGTTTTTCCTCTAATCCCAGTTTCCCCTCAGCATCTCGTTAAGCCGTGTTGACGGCAGAGAAGAGCTCTGGTGATCCCTCTGAGCCCCTACGCTAAGCATTAAGCCGTAAACTAGGAATGTAAGACTCTTGTCTGAATTAAAGTCTTTTCCCTGGCATCACTGAGCGTGGGGCTGCCTTTGGAGGGGCTGGAGGGGGTGCAGAGCCCCCCACCCCTGGCTGGGAGCTCTGGCAGTGCTGGAGCTGCCCCATCCTCCCTGGATCCCCCCACACACACGCTCGGCTCCATCCTGCCCCGCGTTGTTCCCATCAAATCCTACAGGTCCCAGTGGTGCAGTCAGAACTGCCAATCCCATGTGCAACTTGGGTTGTGTCCCCAAGGCCTGGCCCACCCCACGCTCCGACCCCTCTGGGCCAGAGCTGGGCATCCCCCCGCCAGCACAGCCCCTTCCACATCCCAAAAAGCTGCTGGAGGAGAGGAAGGAGCGAGGACCCAGCGCCCACAGACCCCACAGAACATTTGGGGCTACCTGTGGCAAAGAGCTGGGTTGGTGCCACGCCGGGCTGGTCCCTTCTCTCCCGCAGGGTGGGAGCATCCCTCAGTCCAAGGCAGCAGGTTGCAAACTCCCAGACTCCAACCCAAACCCTGCTGGGAAGCTGTGCCCAGCACCCCGCAGCCCACCCACCCCAGCAGGAGGGGATCAGTGCATCACCTACCTCCATCCGAGTAGGTCTCAGTCCCGTAGCCATCCTGTAATCCATTGCTCCAGGTGCCTTCGTACTTGGCCCCGTTTCCAGTGCATTCCCGGACCCCGTACCGTCCCTTAAATCCGTGGGTCCACTCTCCTTTGTACACCCACTTCCCTTTGCTCTCCATGCCAATGCCATGGCGCTTGCCCTGCGCCCAGGTGCCCTGGTAAGTGTTGCCACTGGGCCAAGTGTAGACCCCCAGCACCTCAAAGCCGTGACTCCAGGAGCCCGAATATTCACCTTGACCCTTCGGGCCGGTACAGATTCCATGGCCATGAGCCTTTCCGTCCTCCCAGCCTCCACAGTACGACCCTCCATCGTCAAAATTAAACCTTCCCCCACTGGACATGCATGTAATTCGGTTTGCAAATCTCCCGAAAGGTGAAAAAAA
>VXBR01004650.1:44668-56608 GCA_013400215.1 Cisticola juncidis
TTTTGAATGAGGATTTCCTATCCACATCCAAACAGTGCCCAGAACTCCCCGGGCATGCTGAGATCTCCTGCTCTCCACACCCCCTTCTTGCAAACACATCTCTGCCTGCAGAACACCCCCAGATCATTTCAGACAATGCTTTTAGGCACACGGTGGGATTCTTGGAAATGCCCAAATCCAAGGCTGGGACTCGCCGATCCTTTTGTGTCCCTCCCGACTCAGAGCATCCTTTCATTCCATGGTTCTACTTTAGACGGGCAGGGCAGGAATTGCCCAAAAATGGGTATGGATGTGCCCATTCCCGAAAGGCACAGCCCGAGGCTGTGTTTTCCACGATTCTCGGGCTCTGCAGCAACAGTGGGTTCCTGGCACCCTCTAATGGAAAAGCTCCGTCACTGGATCCCCGTTCCCAGCCCCGGCTCCTGCTTTTCTATTTTTAATCCGGTATCACAGGAATAAATCCGAGCCAGGCACGATGCTCGGCGTGCCAGGAAGGACCTGGAGAAGGTGCAGAGCAAAAAGGACCTGGAGAAGGTGCAGAGCAAAAAGGACCTGGAGAAGGGGCAGAGCAAAAAGGACCTGGAGAAGGTGCAGAGCAAAAAGGACGTGGAGAAGGTGTAGAGCAAAAAGGACCTGGAGAAGGGGCAGAGCAAAAAGGACCTGGAGAAGGGGCAGAGCAAAAAGGACCTGGAGAAGGGGCAGAGCAAAAAGGACCTGGAGAAGGTGCAGAGCAAAAAGGACCTGGAGAAGGGGTAGAGCAAAAAGGACCTGGAGAAGGTGCAGAGCAAATGTCAGGGCTGCTCCCGGGGAGGGAAAGGCTGCCCGGGGATCCAGCACGCCCCGGGATCGCTGCTTTGCTCATGGAAATGCGAGGGGAGAGCTCAGCAGCGCTGACATTTGGGCTTTGTTTGTGAATTTAAGGCTCTTGGGGTAATCACGTTACACTGCCTGTCCTTCCCTGTCCCCCTCCTCTCCCCCGGATGCATTGATAGGGTGGAATTTTTTAGGATATTTTTCCAAGTCTGGCGTTCTGGAAGTAGCTCCAGTCTCAGGTCAGATTTGTCTCTGGAGCTGTTTGTAAACAGAATTCCTGGTTGAATTATAAGGTATTTTTAAGGCTAGAAAGTGACACCAAATAGCCAGGGAAGGATTTGTCCCAGCTGGGGGGACCCCTGGCATTTAGAGGCACAGAAAAATCCGGGGGTGGCCAACACAGGGCTCCTGCCAGCCCCAAGCATCCCATGGCCAGGCAAAGGGGGCAGGACACTGCAGCTTTTGGCTTCTTGTCAGGAACCAGAAATCCATGGGTGGATCAGGGGAAAGAATTGGCTTTTCCAGAGGTGGCTCAGTGAGATCCCTGCCCAGATAAAGCATGGAATTTCTGCCAAGTGAGAGTCTGCTCTCTGCCAGAGGAGTAGGGTAGAAAGCAGGACCTAGCCCATCAATCTCACCCTCATCCTTTAAATTCTACACCCAGAGACAAATAAAACCATTTAAATAACAGTTTAATACAGGAAAATCCAATTTTCCATGCCAGTCTCAAAGCTGTGGAGAGGAGCTCAGAGAGGGGCTCTTCATCAGGAACTGGAGTGACAGGGCAAGGGAATGGCTTCAAAATGAGAGAGAACAGGGTTAGCTGGATATTGGGAAGAAATTCCTCCCTGGAAGGGTGGGCAGGCCCAGCGCAGGGTGCCCAGAGAAACTGTGGGTGTCCCTGGAAGCATCCAAGGTCAGGTTGGGTGGGATTTGGAGCAACCTGGGACAGGGGAAGGTGTCCCTGCCCTGGCAGGGATGGGATGGGATGAATTTCAAGATCCTTTCCAACCCAAACCATTCCATGATTCAATGATTGGCTGCAGTGTGCAGGAGGTTCCAGCACATCAGGGTGGCATTTCCCTTGGGAAAAAGCTGCCAAAAACCACTGAAAGCTAAAGAAAAAACAAACTGCCCAGAGCCATTGGTGACACCGAGGGTTTGACACTCCCATGGCTACCTGTGCATCTTTTGTCTCACAACAGAGAGCAAAAACCAGGCTGTGACTTGCCAGACCATAAAAAACAGAGGACAGGAATTCCCCAGTGTCCCCTGAGGGTTACCTGGGCCCCTCAGGTGAATTTTATCTGTAAGTTTAAGGCACGGTTGAACACAGACCTCTGGAAGTGCAAGCCAATCCCAAAATTCAGCAGGTCTCTTCTCAAATCCCTCCCAAACCCTTTTACTTTTAGAATCCCAGTTTCCACAGCAACAAGACACACAGCTCTCTGCGGAGTTTAGGGCTATAAATAACCCCAAGATCTATAGTTGTGATATTAGCTATGAGGGCTTTAAAAAAAATCGCATGTGGTAATGAAGGGAAAGGCTCAGCGCTGAAAGGAAACAAATTTAATGAGGAAAAGATGGTTCCTAACTCGGTTTAGAGCACAGCTTTGAACAAAGGAAAGCTGCTCCTGGTAAGATCCTGCCTTTTTTGAGAGTCACATTGCTTTCAGTCGGATTTTTGGGAGTGGTGCTTTACAATCTCCCTTTTACCTGCGTTGTCTTAAAAAAAAAGAAGGAATAAATTGCAATTAGGTGTTGTTTTCCCAGCTTTGCTCGTTGTGGGGAAGCAATTAGAAGGTAACACCGAGCCAGGTTTTAGCACAGCCCAACCCCTGCCTGCCACTCCACCCCTCTTTGGGAAAAGGATGTGTTTGTGTGCTAACTTTAAACACATCCCTCAATCCTGCTCCCCCGATCCAGAGGGATGCTGCCATTCCATGGGATGCAGTCAGAGGGCAGGGATTTTTAAACACATCCTTCAATCCGGATTTCTCCCCCGATCCGGAGGGAAGCTGCTGTTCCATGGGATGCAGTCAGAGGGCAGGGATTTTTAAACACATCCTTCATTCCGGATTTCTCCCCCGATCCGGAGGGAAGCTGCTGTTCCATGGGATGCAGTCAGAGGGCAGGGATTTTTAAACACATCCTTCAATCCGGATTTCTCCCCCGATCGGGAGGGAAGCTGCTGTTCCATGGGATGCAGTCAGAAGGCAGGGATTTTTAAACACATCCTTCAATCCGGATTGCTCCCCCGATCGGGAGGGAAGCTGCTGTTCCTTGGGATGCAGTCAGAGGGCAGGAATCCGGTCTGCTGGCCCCAGAGAAGTGCTGGCCTCTTCCCCCTCGACATCAGCGTGTAAACACAGGCGCAATCCCATGGGGGAAGATAAATATTGGCCGTGTTGGAAGCAAAAAAGGAAATTAAATAACCATCACATGGCGTAAAAAGCAGCTCATCAGAGCTGGCAGAACAGATTTGTACACAGTAGTGAGGAGGAGGAGATGAGGAAGGAGAAGAAAGGAAGCACAAATCAAAGAGTTATTTGGAGTTTCCTCTCTCACAAGCAGAAGGTCCATGTTATTCAAACAGATGCACTGCATGTCACCAATTTGCTGGTGTTTGTTATTTTAAGGATGGTCTCAGGAAGAAAATAAATTCCACGCCGAGGCTCCTTTATACCCATTTTAGGCAGTCTGTGGAGAGGAGCCCAAAGAGTGGGGTTGTGGAGATTCCTCCAGGCTGAGCTGCTGCTGCATCCTCTGCTCTCTCCCCGGGAGGGAATTGGAGTGAATTTTGAATTTCTGGGAAGGAATCCCAGAGCAGCTCCAGCTCAGGGCAGCTGGGGCAGGAACCCACCAGCAGCACCGTGGGGCTGCAGTGCTGCTGCTCCTTCCCAGGGCACCCCAAGGACTGGGAGGAAAAAGCTGGTACAACATGATAGGAGTGACTTTCAGTGATCATTATTAGTGCCTAAAGGAAACCACTGTTAGATATAGGACCCCCCCACCCCGTGACTATTTAGTTTGTTTTCAGACACTTCAGTGTATCTGCAATAAATAGGTTACTAATAAACTTTTCGACATTGAATCTGGTTACAACTAATTTTTTTATGTAGCATAAATTGAAATTCACTTGAAGATTTGGTCTGAGAAAAAGATAATTACACATCGTGTGGGGCTTAGGCATGTATTTTCCTTTTAAATAGCTTTATGTAAGTCCAGTTTCAATATAATCTTCAAGTATGTTAAATCTCAATATAAACACAGAGAGGAACCACAACTTTGGTGGATTTGGTTTAAGAACAAAAACTTTTTTTTAAAAAAGTGAAATATATGAGGTATGGAATACATAAAAATACAAACTCCTTTTTCTTCTTAAAGCAGGGTGCTTAAATAAAAGTCCATAGCTGTGGGGGGGTTGTAGTAGAGGAGCCCAAAGAGTGGAGTTGTGGAGATTCCTCCAGGCTGAGCTGCTGCTGCATCCTCTGCTCTTCCCAGGGCACCCCAAGGACTGGGAGGAAAAAGGTGGCTGGTACAACATGGGTGGGCAAAATCCAGAAAAACATGGATATGGGACGATATTCTCTGGCCAAACACAATCCTGAGTGAAGACATCTCTGCCTTGGGCCAGGGAGACAGAGGACTCTGCAGCAAAAAGGGAATAATTCCTTTAAATGTGATCCCTTCAATCCAAGCTGGGATCTGAGCATCCATCAGGGTCTTCTCTAGCCTGACCACCAGCTGGAAAAAAAGATGTTGATCTGCAGTGGTGCCTCTGCAAAGGAATTGGTTTTGCAACCCAGGATAAAGCAGGGAGCAGAACCACGTTGTAGTCCCCCATGAGCCACACCAAAATCAGGGTTTGTTTCTCCTGAAGGTGTTGGTTTGTCCATGGGGAGAAAAGTGAGATATAAATCACGTTGTTCTGGCCCCCAGTAAGTGGTCAGGTGGAGATCTGCTGTTATTCAAACAGAGGTGACACAGGCACCAGTTTGGTATCTTGTTCTAACATTGCCACACTCAGAGCTGTAGGACTTTCTGGTGGGAAAGAGCCAGCACAAACATTATCCATATACGGAAAAAAAAATAAAATTAAATGTCCAACGGCAATTTCTGGGCTCAGAGTGCAAACATTTAATTCAGCACCTCCTGCCCCAGTGACATTTCTGGATGGATTGTGCTTTCTAAAAGGTTTTTTCTCTCTGCTCCTCTGGATAAAAGCAAAGCAAGAGGAGACATAAAAACCTCTCCCTTCAGAGAACACATCAGGCACAGGACATGCCGTGGGACTGATGGAACATTTCTGTCCCTGTGATTAACTGATCAGCACGCAGGACATCTCAGAAGCTTTTTAATAGAAGACACAAAAGACTGGAATCAGTAAGAAATAGTAAAAAGAAAAGAAAACATGAGGCATTGCAGAGGGAGCAGGCACCAGGCCCATTCTCTGAGGGCTCTGTCCTGCTCCCACTGAAATCAAAAGGAGTTTTAGAGTTGGCTGCAGTGGGAACAGGAACAGTCCTTAAGGCACTAATTAGTACAGCTGGCTGAATAATGCATAATGAACAGTTCATTCAGCTAATTTCATCTCTTTTTCTATTCATGACTTGCCTGTGAACCAATCCCAATTTTCTCATTTTGCTCGTCATTCAGAAGCTATTTGTGGGTTTCTTCAGGAAATCATCCCCAGTGTGTGATTCCAGCACGCATCCCAACATGTAAATATTGGGAATTTGCACACAAGTGTTTAATGTGGGGCCTGCAGGTGGGACAGGTGACATCAGCTCTCTAAAGGTGGGTTGGGAGAGCTGGGGCTGCTCAGCCTGGAGAGGGGAAGGATCCAGGGAGAGCTCAGAGGGATCCAGGGCCTAAAGGGGCTCCAGGAAGGATTTTGGACAGGGACATGGAATGGGGGAGTGGCTTCCCACTGCCAGAGGGCAGGGATGGGTGGGATATTGGGCAGGAATTGTTCCTGTGAAGGTGGGGAAGCCCTGGAACTGTTGCCCAGAGCAGCTGTGGCTGCCCCTGGATCCTTGGCAGTGTCCAAGGCCAGGTTGGATCACCTTGGGCTAGTGGAAGGTGTCTCTGTCCATGGCAGGAAAGGAATGAATTTCAAGGTCCTTTCCAACCCAAACCACATTTTCATTTTTGCCCAAGCTGATTTTCTATAACCAACTGCAGCAAGAATTTCAAATGTTGCAAAGAAGCACTGAACTTTACACCCACAATCAGCACACACTTGGGCACTTTCCTTTTCTTCCTCATCCTTTCTCCTCCAGTAATTTAAATGGATCTAGCTGGTTATTGGAATCCTGACCCAAGGCAGCCAGAGAAGGGATATGATGTGAAAACACCCCAAGGAATGTCACTGGAATAATCAAGTAAATACTTCCAGATTTTCCTGTCTGGCTCTGAAGTGTTTTGGCTTTAGCAAGGACTAAATTAACATTGTGTAATGGATGGGGGCTGGAATCAGCCTGTGGATCACAGAGGGCATCTCCAGGCTGGGCTGCTGCACATCCCTAATTTGGTAAAGTCACCCAAAATGTGACTTTGGTGGGGTAAGATGGAAGTAAGGGAATATTCCAAGGAAATGGCTGGCAGTGAGGGGGCAGGAGAGGCAGGGTCAGGCCCTGCACAGGCAGGGAAAGAGGGAAACCCAAGAGTGTTTCTTGTGCAGCAGCTCCCGAGACAGAGGCGAGGAGCAAGGGAAGGGAGCTGGGCAGTGTTTTTGGCAGCCAGGCACTGAGGATTTTCACTTGGAAGTCCCACAGGGAACCACGCAGAGCCAGAAGGGCATCCTGGCTTCTGGGGACAAGGAGGGAGGTGCTAGCACTGCTGGAAGGGACACAGGGGACACACGGGGCAGGGATGCTCACGCTTTGAATTTGGAAAGGTGACAGATCAAGCAGAGTGTGATTAAGGGGGGATCTTTGCTGAGGGAGATTCGAGGAGAGGAGATTCGCGGAGAGGAGATTCGAGGAGGGGAGAGGAGGGGAGAGGAGGGGAGAGGAGGGGAGAGGAGGGGAGAGGAGGGGAGAGGAGGGGAGAGGAGGGGAGAGGAGGGGAGAGGAGGGGAGAGGAGGGGAGAGGAGGGGAGAGGAGGGGAGAGGAGGGGAGAGGAGGGGAGAGGAGGGGAGAGGAGGGGAGAGGAGGGGAGAGGAGGGGAGAGGAGGGGAGAGGAGGGGAGAGGAGGGGAGAGGAGGGGAGAGGAGGGGAGAGGAGGGGAGAGGAGGGGAGAGGAGGGGAGAGGAGGGGAGAGGAGGGGAGAGGAGGGGAGAGGAGGGGAGAGGAGGGGAGAGGAGGGGAGAGGAGGGGAGAGGAGGGGAGAGGAGGGGAGAGGAGGGGAGAGGAGGGGAGAGGAGGGGAGAGGAGGGGAGAGGAGGGGAGAGGAGGGGAGAGGAGGGGAGAGGAGGGGAGAGGAGGGGAGAGGAGGGGAGAGGAGGGGAGAGGAGGGGAGAGGAGGGGAGAGGAGGGGAGAGGAGGGGAGAGGAGGGGAGAGGAGGGGAGAGGAGGGGAGAGGAGGGGAGAGGAGGGGAGAGGAGGGGAGAGGAGGGGAGAGGAGGGGAGAGGAGGGGAGAGGAGGGGAGAGGAGGGGAGAGGAGGGGAGAGGAGGGGAGAGGAGGGGAGAGGAGGGGAGAGGAGGGGAGAGGAGGGGAGAGGAGGGGAGAGGAGGGGAGAGGAGGGGAGAGGAGGGGAGAGGAGGGGAGAGGAGGGGAGAGGAGGGGAGAGGAGGGGAGAGGAGGGGAGAGGAGGGGAGAGGAGGGGAGAGGAGGGGAGAGGAGGGGAGAGGAGGGGAGAGGAGGGGAGAGGAGGGGAGAGGAGGGGAGAGGAGGGGAGAGGAGGGGAGAGGAGGGGAGAGGAGGGGAGAGGAGGGGAGAGGAGGGGAGAGGAGGGGAGAGGAGGGGAGAGGAGGGGAGAGGAGGGGAGAGGAGGGGAGAGGAGGGGAGAGGAGGGGAGAGGAGGGGAGAGGAGGGGAGAGGAGGGGAGAGGAGGGGAGAGGAGAGGAGAGCCTCTCATGCCTCCAGCTGGATAAAACTCCTGGAAAACCTCCTGGCAGACATAGTGTGCGTGCCGGAGTCCATCGGCAGAGGGCAGCGACACCCGCAGGCTCAGCCTCATCCCCGGCTCCTTCCACCCATCCCGCTCCCGCCGCTGTCACAGCAAGGACCTTCCCCACCCTGCCCCAAACAAACCCTAATCCTCGAAAATCAAACTCCAAGGATGCTGCGGACCCCACATCTGGCCGCTTTTTACTTTGGGTTTTTTGGGTTTTTTCCCCCCCCTCTTCCCAAAGCCCACGTGATATTTTTCTCCGCGCTTCAAAGCCGGGATTTGTTTGTTTTTTCAAGCCCGAGAGCTCCAGTTCCAGCATATGCGCGAAAGCCGGCAGGAAATAGCCCGTGTGCTCAGAAGTAGTTGGGAGAACATGCAAGGGCAATATTTATCTTCCCCTTCCGTGGATCGGAGCGCAGACACGCAAGGCTCCCGCTCCTGCCACTCAGCGCATCCCGGCAGGAAAGGACGGGGTGGAGCCGCAGGATTTGGGGGTGGATTGGGAGAGCTGGGAGTCAGACAGGGCAGAAAGGCAGAGAGGAGGAAGGTTTGGAACAAGGCAGGCAGGAAGGGATGAGGGGAGAGGCAGGGAAATCTGGGAGAGGTGCGAGAGAGCATCTCCAAAGGAGCCGGCAGCTGTGAAAGGCACAGAGATCCCACTTTAAACACAGTTTTTATGTCAGGTTTTACGTTCATACATGGACAGAGTGGGCTTTTAGATCAGATCATGCTGGGAAAGCATTCAATTCCCAAAAGAGGGAAAGCTGTTTTGGCAGGGAACCCACCCGAGGGAAGGCTGCCCGTCACAGCTGACTCATCCCCAGACCGCAGTGGGTTCATCCCTGGCTTTGAGAGTCGTTTTGGTAAAGGTTTGGGATTTCCAGGCTGGATTTCTGGCAGAAGTGCTAAGATTTAAGCCACATTTAGGAGATTTGAAATGTCAAACCTGTCATTAAACGGGCAGATTTTGCAAGAGTTGATCAGCCTCCTAAAGGCTCCTAAAATGTGATGGGGAAAAGCTCTGAGAATGTCCCTGTGGAGGAGTCCTGTGGGCTGGGAGCACTGGCCACTTGATGGATCTGGGCCACTCAACTGGTGTTTTATCTATCTATTTATCCCAAATAAATATCCTCCTTTTTCATGGTACAGATTCTCATTCCCATTGTCTCTGTGAATGACACAGAAGTGAACAATTTCCTTTCACACTGGAGCCAGTCACTTGCCTCACACTGAATTTCAGTTAATTTTTATTTCAGTTAATTTTTATAGGCTTTTGGCCATTCCCTGTTGCATGGAGTCAAACTCACAGGAAGGAATTACCTGTGATAATTAGGATATGATAAATCAATCCTGTGATAAAGGATTTGGTTGCAATGGCTCTGAGGTGCTGTTTGGAGGGAAAGAAGCACTTCAGCCAAGCTTCTTGGTTTAACAGGATTGAGGAAATCCAAACAGGAGAATTCAGACCCTTACAACAGCAGGTAAAACTGAGGTGTTGAAGGACTGGACCCTCTCTCAGTCCTCAGCTGACTGCAACATCCAACAACAGCCTCTGCACGCTCTGAAAATACAAAAATAGGAAAATTAATTATTGTTTTCTGATTACTCCAGCAAGGAATCTTCCCCAGCTGTGTCAAGCACACACAAAGAGGATTTTCAGGGAGAACAGGCAGGAAATGGGATGATTTGGGGATGAAATGAGGGGCCAGGTTGGTGTCCTGTGCTCGTAGGAGGAACAGGGCTGCACAGACACCCCAGAACGACCTTCACTCCCAACCCACTGCCTGGACAAGTGGTAACACGAGCTCCTACTCAGTTGATTTATCTCCTTGAAAGCAGTTCCTGGCTCTGCCCCCGGACAGCCAGGAATTCTTGGTGGCAGAATTATCTGTCACGCCCCCTTTGGTTTCCTCAAGCTTCACCCAAAGTCACTTCTAATCAGAGAAAAGGCTCCCAGTTCATCTGTTACACTTTGGATTAGGGTTTGTTTTGCTGTCTGGCAACAAAGACAAAAAATTTCTGGCTGTAAACCACGGAATCACTCTTTTGCAACAGAATTCTCATTCAGAGGTTTATTTAGACTCAGACCTGGTTCCCAAGCAGAAAGTTTCAGCCTTCTTCACCTTGCTACAGAAAGCTGACTTTGAGCACAGCGTGGTGCTTTCAGGATGGATTAGTGGATAAAGGATGCGCTTTCAGGATGGATAAAGACATCAATATAAGCAGAGAGCCCACCAAAGAACTCATCATGCCCATGCCAACAACCTGGCCTGGGCTAGGACTCAATGCAGACCTTTCCTAAGGGACTGAGAGCCCTTCCTCTGTTTTCCATACTTCCCTTCCTCCCACGGACAATGCCGGGCACGGCAGGAAAAGGAAGCACATATGGTTTGCACTCCAGGATGGATTTCTGCAAGGAAAGGACACAGAGAGGCTGCGGGGCTGTCAAGGACCCTCTCACAGCAGGAGCCTGCAACAGAAGCAGGGCTGTGTCTCCTTACAATGTGTGACATTATGCAGCCCCAGCCAGCATCCTCTGCCTGCTGACTCCTGCATTTCACTGGGACTCCAATAAATGCAGCCCATGGCCCGGGATATTCCACAGGGAAATAAAAAAGGATAAACTACCAGCATTTGGAATGTTTGTGGTGCAGCAGTGCATCTTAGCAAGGTGTAATAATGAGATTTTCAATAAACCATCACCCAGAGGAATGACACTTTTTCTCTGCTGTGATGCCAGCAAAAGTGGTCACACAACTCATGTGAGAGCCCACATTTGGGCATCTGCACATCCCATAAAGATCAACTCGAGACAAAATGCAATTTTGCCTTTAAAAACCAGTGTTGGGTCTTTTGTTTATCTGCAGTGCAGCAACGTTGCACTTGTGAAAATAAAACACACGGTCCATCTTCCAAGATTACCATCATATAAAACCCAAGCCTGGATTCATTCGCTGCCCGCCTGGGGCTGCATTTAAAAATGTTATTCCTGGCTTGTCCCAGTTCAAGATCTTCACCCGTGTCATTTACCCAGCTGATGCACAGTCTGGCTACTGGGCTACCACAGCCAAACAGCCGAGTCCCATGGAAAAACACCACGAAAAACAGAAACTGTGTCCGCCCCTTGGCCGCCCGTGCGAATCTGCAGCCGACAACCCTGCTGGAAAATGTGCATTGCTACACCGCTGTCAGCCAGAATCACGGTTTAGATCAGAGAGTGGGAACGTGGGGGCCGAAAAATGATCATTTTGAGAGGTCTTTGGTGTCTCTTTTGTTTCCACACTGTATTTAAAGACGATCTGGAGTCAGGTGCCAAACTGGCTGCGGGTTGGCTTGGTGGCGGCTCGGGCAAGCGCCGCTGCCAAAAGCTTTGCCGGGGTTTTGGCATCACCAGGCAGCAGCAGCACAGGCTGCATCCCTGAGGCTCTTTTGTCATCCTAAAACATCGACTGAGGAGGGAGAGCATCGCAGCCATTCCCTCCTCTGCTCCGCAGGCTCCTCGTGGCTGGAATGAGGCGTTTTGACGGAAAAGGCATCCACTGCTCACACTGGAAGCAGCAAAGAGCTCGGGCAGCACTCAGAGGCAGGGCACAGACTTAAAATGCAGCGGCCATGAAGGACAGAAGGAAGGAAGGTGCTCACACACGCTTTGGGATTTAAGGATGCTCCCCGAGGCTCCTCTCCAGCCTGCAGGCATAACCCTGCGGGGAGGACAGGAGCCGCAGACCCAAACCCATCAGCTCTGCGGGGTCAGCGGGAGCAGAGCAAGGCACAGCTGTGCCCGGAGCGGGGCCATCGCCCCTCAGAGCCCCCCGGGGCAGCGGCGGCCGCGGCCGCATCCCCTCCGCCCCCGAGGCCGCCACACACAAAAGGCGCCTCTTCCCGCCCCTCTCCTATTTAAGGCCTCCTCGACCAATGAGCTCCGGGGGCGGGGCCAAACCGGGAGGATTGACAAGCCCCCGAGACCCCGCTCCCGAGCGCGCGGGAGGGGGCGGGGAGAAGCGCGGCCGCAGCCAATCGCCGCGGGCGAGCGGGCGGCTCGGCCAATCAGCGGCGCGGGGGGCG
>VXBR01004650.1:56660-68141 GCA_013400215.1 Cisticola juncidis
CCGGGGCTGCCCCAGGCCGGGTGTGCGAGCCCCGGCCGGGGCGTGCTCGGCGCGGGGCACCATGGTGGAGAAGCGGTGCCCGCGGCTGCAGCGGGACGGCGTGTACCGCTGGTTCTCCGAGCTGCCCTCCCCGCAGCGCGTGGAGTTCCTGTGCGGCCTCCTGGACCTGTGCATCCCGCTGGAGCTGCGCTTCCTGGGCGCCTGCCTGGAGGACCTGGCCCGCAAGGATTATCACTCCCTGCGCGACTCCGAGATCAAGGCCAACAACCCCGCCGACCTGGGCAGCCTCACCAACCTGACGGACGAGGTGGTGCGCAGCAAACTCCTGGTGTCCCTGGCCCTGCTGGGCTCTGCCCACCGGGAGGCCGCCGGGGTCCTGTTCCGCACCCTCACCCACATCGACTCGGTCATCAACAACTACGGGCTGCAGCTCAACGAGGGCCGCACGGGGGATGAGTTCCTGTTGCTCTTCACCATGGCATCCAACCACCCGGCGTTCAGCTTCCACCAGAAGCAGGTGCTGAGGCAGGAGCTCACCCAGATCCAGAGTCTCATGGCCAGCACCAGCAAGAATCCCAGCACCTCTACCCTCAACACCATGGCAACCTATCCTGGCTGCCATAAGGTGGGTATCCTGCTTTTTGCGCGCTGGAATGGCACCGGGCTGTGTTCTCGGCTCTCATTTTAAACCTGCTTTAAGCACAGTGGTAAATGGCAGCTTCAGGGGCTGGCAGGCGGTTGGTGATGGGGATGGTCAGCTGAGGGCACAGGGAGAGGATGGATGGAGTTCTGACGAGCTTGTGACATTTAAATGAGAAGGGGTTCACAAACACATCGACAGCAGCAATATAAGCCTTCCCTGACTGCTTCTCAAAGCATCTGCTGGGGAACAGTCCTGCCAGCTGCATGGAAAACCAGTGATTTATGAAGGGAAATAAATGCATCTCTAGATAAAAGCATCTGTTTCAAAGTTCCCTCTGGAAAAAGTTGGAAAGGAGGAGTAGCTGTCCAGTGGCAAAGCATCTTGGTGAGACTGGGGTTTGTTTAGACGGATGTGATGGCAAACATTTGGAGTTGCTGGTGTTAAGCTAAAAGAAATGCTGTCGTTTTCTGTCACTCTGCATCCCTCGGGTATTAATCCTGGTGTCGGGGTTCGCCGTCATTAACTTGCTGTTCTTTCATTCAGTTGCCAGCAGTTAGGCCAGACCAGGAGCGTTTTAGGATGTGCTGTAAGTCATTGGATATGTGACTGCTTAATTGCTCTCAGCCCGCTACAAATTAGGGAGTCAAAGTGTCTTTCTGCCTGATTTTTACCCGCTTGAAAGTTCAATCTAAGCACCAGCTTAGAGGGTGCTTGTGAGAAGTCAACGGGCTGCAGCCTTTGAGGGTGAGTGGATGATGTGTTACCCTGCTCTTGGGAAAGGTGGAGAATACCCAAAAGCTGTGAAAACCCCTGTTTTTGGAGTAAGAGCCTAAAAAAAGCTGTTTCTGAGGGCTCAGCAGAGATTTCACTAAGTTGAGTGTTGAATTCCAGACCGAGACAGAAATCTGGGCACAGTCTTCCTCTGAATACAAATTCCCTTCCAATTTCATGTTTCTTTAAACACCTCTGCTTTGTAAAATTGAGATGTCTTCAACTCCGTATTTTTCTTGTTTTTCCCTTCCTGTCTTGTGCCTGTTCCTAACCTCCTGTAGTAAGAGGAAAGAACAAGGTATGAGGGAGCCTCTTCATTCAGCTGAAACCTCCATGTGGATAAAAAACAGCTGGAAAGAATATTTCACACAGGATGTAGAAGGGTATAATTAAAATCAGAAAAAAGCTTCTTTTCAGATACTTAACTACTTGCAGCTTCCCTTATTCAATGATGCAGCGACCCTGGGTTGGAAAGGAAACACTGTAAATCATATCCAAGTTCCTCTTAAAATAAGACAAGTGAAAAAAAAGATGGAATCAGGCAGGCAGGAAGGTTTTTGAGAGTCTTCTCTGTGAGCTGCAGGATTTATGGAGCTGAAAAACTCCGGCACTATTTATGTCAATCTAAGATGGACGGAGAATCCATCCTGCCATTTTTCCTGCCAGGAATAAGGCAGCCAGGATCCTCTGATTTTTCTTTCCTTCTGTGCTCACTGAAGGGTTGTCTCTTTAAAAAGCACATTTTTATAGAAATCTGCCTTGAAGAATCTTGGTTGCTAAGTAGAGAGTAGTGAGAGGGAACACAAAGGTGACTTTGCCTTCACAGTCTCTGAATGTGCATTTTGTTTGAAGTGATGCAAATTTCCTCAAGATTTTTGTTTTTGTTGTTGTTCTTAACTGGGTAATTCTGCTACTTTTAGAGTGAGCAGTTGGCTTAAACCAGGAGTTGGATGAAGCAAGTGGAAAAAACAATGTCTTTCTCCATTCAGCCCTGTTTAAATATGCACAAATAAATTCCAACACCGAGTCCTTGTGGTGTTACCAAGTGATGCTGTGACAATCCTTGTGCTGTAACATCACCTAGAAAAAAACAATGTGGATGTGGAGACAAAGTGAGTGCCCTGGGCTGCTGCTCTTCCTCCTTGGAGCTGCAGAATTCCCTCCCTGGTGCCAGCACTTTCTCCTGGCTCCTGTTGCTTTACTTGGTGCTGGAAGCTGGGTGCTGAATGGGGAAATTCTGCTCCTCTCTGAGTCCATAAAGAACTGGAGAAATGCTCACCATCTGAGGTCCTGGAACACTCTGGGAAGCTGGGATGGTGTGGATGTGAGATGCAAACAGGGAGTGTTTGTGAGCTGAGTTCTCCCCCAGCCTTCCCCTCGGGAGAAGTTACAAGGGTGTAACTCCTGTGTAACTCCACCTGCCCTACTGTTACAATTTCTGATTTATGTTAACTTGTTTAGTCGGGAGATGGGACAGAAATCTGAGCAGTGCCCTGTTCTCCTTGCAGAACCAAATGGGAATGTGCTGCTTCTGCTCAGCCAGCCCTATTAAAATATGTCCCAACCTGATATTAGCTATAACTTTTTCTAGAGGATGGGACCTTACAATCCTTTTTCCATCTCCTCTTTCACGTTTAACAATGAAAGATCTCAAATTCAAATTGTGTTTAACAGTGAGGAGACTGAGCGGTTGATCCAGATTTGCTGTAAATATTTCATAATTCCTCAAGTTGCTTTGGGGTAGGTGAATGTAGCTGAAGATGGTCAGTGATGCAAACTGCTTTTTGCTGTTTCCTTTTACTGCCTGCAGTGACTATGAGGAGGCTTAAAACAGCTGCCCATGTATTTTTGTGCTTTTTCAGATGCTTCTTTTCTTACCTGAATCTTAACTTTGCAGGAAAAGGTGGCTGTGGCTGGCTTTAAGTAGGTCAGTAATTATTAGATTGATGGTTTCTACCTGATGGTAGAAAATGAACATTTTATGAACAGGAAGGAAAATGCTGCCCTCTCTACATTGCCTTGGACTCTGTGAGGATGGAATCATGGAATATCCTGAGTTGGAAGGGATCCATGAAGATCGTTGAGTGCAGCTCCTGGTCCTGCCCAGGACACCCCAGAAATCCCCATCCTGGGCTTTCTGGCTCTGCACAGGAGGGGACAGCCAGGGGGGGTTTGGGATCTGGGAACAGCGACAGGGACAGGAGGAGAGGGAACGGCCTCAGGCTGGCCCAGGGGAGGCTCAGGGTGGGCAGAGCAGGAATTTCCCCATGGAAAGGGAGCTCAGGGATGGGAACTGCCCAGGGAGGTTTGGAGTGCCCATCCCTGGAGGTGTCCCAGGAACTCCTGGAGGTGGTACTCAGTGCTCTGGGTGGGGACAAGGTGGGGATTTGGTTGGACTTGATGACCTTGGAGGTCTTTCCCAACCTCAGTGATTCTCTGCTGTAGTGGATGGCAGATGGAAACACAAATCTGAACTTGGATTCTGTGACCTACATGGATGCTGGACACCATAATGTGAATCTCTGCATGGACTTTCTCTCTCAAGAACTCTGCTGTCAGTAACTCTAAGGACAGAACTTCAGAGCCAGGGAAGTTACTCATGAATCTGTCACTCCATTTCCTGGAGTTGTTTCATCTCATTGAGATGATGCTGTAAAACCAGGGAAATTAAAGAATGCTTTGGGAGTCAGCACCTGCTCTGCTGTGACAAGAGCTCTTCAGTGCCGTCAGGGTGATGAGCTGTAGGTTTAGATCAGATATTAGGAAAGAATTCTTGGCTGTGAGGGTGGGCAGAGAAGCTGAGGCTGTCCCTGGATCCCTGGAAGTGTCCAAGGCCAGCTTGGACAGGGCTTGGAGCAACCGTGGCAGGAATTAAATGAGCTTTAAGGTCCCTTCCCACCCAAACCATTCTGTGATTCTGTGATGATGATGATGATGATTCTGATGATGACTCTGCTCTGGTTGTGGGTTCAGCTGCAGAGCAGGGTCAGAAATATCACCCTGAGTGCAGTTTGTTTGCAGCTGAAGGGAAATGAGGGCAGTGGCAGCGTGGTTGTGTGGCTGTTTTGGGCTGGTATCTTGTGAATGGGAAGGAGGAGGGTTCTTGCCCAGTCAGCTTCCAAATACTGCACCAATGGCTATTTCAAGTTTCTAGCATAAGGTACTATTTTTCACTCATGCTAATTCCATAGGCTCCTCTAAAATTTCCAAAGAACTCCAGGCTGTATATTGGGAGCTATGGAGCTGCTCTGAGGGATCCATTTCAAACACCTTCACCTGTCTGCACTGTTTGCCTCAGGAGCATGAATGGACATAACTCCATTGAGAAATATCCTGATATTTTTATTTCACCAATGGAGTGATGAGTTATAAAAAACCATCACTTGCTGGGTTGAAACTCAGTTGTCAAGCCCTCACAGAGACAGCAATGCAGTGATCTATGTCAGCTGCCTTTATGGCTTTTTTTTTTTGAGCTTTGTAGGGATAGAGTAATCATGACAAACTTAATTTTTAGCCTCTTTGAGGGTATTTCATGGATTCAGCCGATGACCATGCTGAGAGCAGTTGCTGGCTGGGATTAGAGGTGTTTACTCACTGCTATCAGGAGTTGCTATCTCAGGATGATCACACTTTCCAAACCACATGAATCCAGTCTCAGGAGCTGCAGGGACAAGTCTTGTAGCTTCCAGCTGGTAACATTGCCAAGCCCTGCATTTGCACATCCTCTGAGAATTTTTGGGAAGTCTGGGCAACATGGATTGCACACATCTCTTGATATTCCATTTAAAAAACAGGAGGCTTCCCCTTCTGGCTGTTTTCTTACTCATGGCTTCATTTGAAATGTGACAAAACTCTCAAACCTGCAGTATTTTCAGAAATGAGCATTACATATAAAGGAATCCCTGGAAGACAATGATCTTGGGTAGTAACATTATTAATTAGCACCAATTTCACTTTGCTAATCATATGTTACATGATGAACTTGAATTTAGGAACCTGAATGAGTTTTCTTGGGAAATGCCCTGTGCACCCAAACATCAGGAACAGAGCAGCCAAAAAAAGTGTGTTGAGCTAATAATGATGATGTTTTTTCCGTGCACTGTTTTCCATTTATTTTTGCAGGGGCTGAATGAAGTTTTTGTTTTAAGAGTGCGTTCCACTTCACTTTTTTAATTTACTCTTTTTCCTGTTAATTACCTTGTAACTTTTAGTTCTTGGTGACAAAACACTGAAATGAGCCTTATTCTTGTGGGGTAAAGATCCCTTTGGAAGGTGTTGGATGTTTTGGACTGTACCAGGTCTGAACTGTTTTAATGGGATCAGTGCATGAGCTGGAGCAGATCCGAGTTAACCACACCTCACAGGCATTCCAGGCTGACTTCAAAGGGGCTGAGCAGCCTTGTTTGGAGGGGTTGAACCGTTTGGTTTAGTGGGTTCAGAAAGGTTTCAGCTGCTAAAACTGAGGTCCTGTCACCTTCAGTGACAGCAGGTACAGCCCTGCCTCTTCCTGCCAGGGCAGTGCTGGGTTTCTGCTCTCAGCTTTGATATTCAAATACTCTGGAGTGCTTCTTATCCCTAAAAAAAGGAAATATACTCCCAAAAACATAAATAAGATTTCTCAGAGCCCACAGCATTTTATTATAGAAATGCTGGATCTAATTTTTCTGTAGAAACAAGAACCATTGTCACACTTCCACTCAAATTTGACTTCAGTCTTGAAGCCAGTTGGATTGAAGCTGTTCCCTCCTGAGGTTTGAAATGGGTATTAATTCAAGAAAAAGGATGTTGTTATGATTCAGATCTGTGTTTCTTTGTGTGGAGTTTTTAATGAGCAAACTTCTAAATTCCTTGCTCTTGCCTCATGCTGAACCAGAATTTTTCCATTGATTCCATTGGGATAATTATCCAATAATCAGCATTGGGAGGGATAAACATTTTACCAGGTGTTCAGGCTAATACAGAGTTTCAGGGATTTTGTGAATAGCTGAACTGATCCAGAAATAATCAGATCAGTTACTTAAGAGCAAGATCTTAATTTTAATTACAGACCTGTCAAGTCCTGATGATAAATAGTGAAAGTGATCACTTTTCAGGTGTATTATGGATTTTTCTCCAATGTCTTCTTCTTTTATCACCATAAGTGGAAGAAAGAAGGACATTGAGAGGTNCTGGGGGGCTCTGGGGACAGGGACAGGAGGAGAGGGAGCGGCCTCAGGCTGGGCCAGGGGAGGTTTAGGCTGGATATTAGGAAAAAATTCTTCATTAAAAGGGTGGTCAGACATTGGAATGGGCTGCCCAGGGCAGTGGTGGAGTCACCATCAGATGAAGTGCTCAAAAATGCTCAAAATGTGGCACTTGGGGGTTTGGTTTAGTGGTGATCATGGTTGGATTTGGTGTCTCAGAGGTCCTTTCCAACCTTAATGTCTCTGTGCTTCCATGATTCTGAGCAGTTTTATTGCACTCAAGCCATTACTTGAGTGAATATTGAGAAGGGGAAGGAGGGAGAAATAGAATTCAGCGGATTTGTGACCTGTCAGATAATTCCTTTGTGAGTTGTTGCAGAAGAGACAGGAGTGGTTGGCTTTTGGTGGCATCAGGTGAAGAAACAGGATCATGTTTGTACATCAGTGCTGGGTGTAAAGCAGCAGTGTCTGTTCCAAGGTCTGCTTAGAAGCAGAGATTTGGTTTGATTTTTGAGGTGGTTTGAATAATTTCTGGTGGTTTGAATAATTTGTAAAATTCAGATTTGGTGAGTCCAGTACCTCTGTGGTACTGGATTTATGTTCCTATATTGGATATATGTTCCCATAGATTTATGTTCCTATTATTAACAGCATTCACAATCCTTTAAGCAAAGGGATTTTAGTGGAAATCAGTCTATAAAATCCAGCCCCTTCTTGTGGTCCATCTGTTCTCCTGAATTCATGAGGAGCCTCGGAGCAGGTGCGTGATTGTCCCGCAGTGTTTGAGCAGCACACGCCTCATTTCATTCCTGAGAGTCTCCCAGGACAAACCCAGCTGATCTATCACCCATTATCCCATTCCCTGGGAATTGCCTCTTCACCCTTTGTGTTCCTCCTCGAGGAGAAAAGGTGGATTTTGTATTTTGTAGCTGTTGAAACGTGGAGGCACCTGGCTCTTACAGCTTATTTTGACTTGGAACCGACTGAATTTTAACACAAACCAAACATTTCCAGCTGCATCCACATCCCAGTCCAACAAGGCAACTAAATATGTGTAAATTTAAGTGGTGAGCACTTTAGTGGGTATGTGGGAAATGAGGGGTGTTTGTAGCACTTAAACATCCCCATGGAAGAGTCTGAATCCTCCAAAGGACAAGGTTGGAATTTTCTTTTTCTGGTGGGAGAACAGTCAGGTGTTTGGATATGTGAGTGAATGCAGGATTGGTGCCTGAGGCAGTGTTTTAGAGAATTGTTATTATCAAGAGGAGGGAGTTTGCTCAATCCTGCCCCTCCTGGCCTTGTCTCAATTTGGAATTCCAGATCCCTGCATTAGTTGCTCTGGTGAGCAGTCCTGTGGTGTCAGACTGGCAGGTCACTGTTAGCAATGCATTTTTATTCTAATTATTTAAAATCTGAGTCTGCCTTTTTGATGGGAATCACCCTGAGCTCGCAGGGGCTGTGTCCTTGCCATCAAACTTCTCCTGGAGCATTGTTGCCAACAGGATTGCACCGTGTGAGAGACGTTGGTGTTAACCTCAGAGAAGCTGCTGTTAATGCTCAGTAAAATGAACCTGGCAGGACAGAGTTGAGTGGTTTTTACCCCCTGGAGTCACTATTCCAATTCCTGAGCTCACTCATACATGTTACCTGCTCCTGGAGGGCAGTTTATGGCTAAAAAACCTTTTTTTAAATGGCTAAAAACCCTTTGTTAAAACTCCTAAAAGGTCCAAACCCTTTAAAATTCTCCTTTTTAAAAGGAGAATTCAAAAGCCAGTGTAGACAGAAGCATTTCTCCATGGGACTCCCAATTTATCACTGGCCATTGTTGGAAACATGGGAAAGTTTTCCTGTGTAATCAATGGGAGAATGTTTGTGTGGCTTGGAGCTCCAGGACCTCACTAAACTCACTCATTGCTCCTATTTATTGTTTGCTTTTCCTGTGTAATACATGACCTAAATTTCTTACCTAACCAGGTATAGAAATCCATATTTTTCTCCCTCAGATCCTGTATCATTGTTCCATGTATCCATGGTGCTGTGGGTAGTGGCTGTGTTGATTTTTTTTTTTAGTATTTTTGGCTCCCCTTCAAACTAAGTCAGCAAATACTTTGCTATTAAACCCTGTATTTTCTATGCTCTGTTTATTTTTCAAAGGAACAGATAATTGCTGTTTTGGTAAAACTCTGACCACATTAAGTTTGACTCCTATCAGGTCTGTTATTTTTATGAAAGGCTTTGCTGTATTCAATGCTAGCAAAGCTAACAGTTACCCAGCTTCCCAGATTTCCCATTTTCCATAGTGACTCCCAGTGCCTGGGACAGAGCCACATCAGGCAGCAGTGGCTGAGAGAGCAGCACCACCTGTGGGAAGTACCTGTGTTTATTTTCCTGCTTTTTAATGGATTGAGAGCTTAGGAGCTTTCTAGAGCAGCTTTTGCTGTCCCAAGAAGGTCTGAGCCTGTTAGGACCTCTGTGGGAAGGAAATCACAGAATTAACTAGAATTAATCATCAATGACAAGTTATCACTGCACTCTGGGGGGAAAAAAGGTTGGGTTTAGATGGTGACAGGTAAAAATGGGGAAAATGTGATAATGGCAAAATTCTAGCAATGAATTCTGTTCCCTTGGCACGTTTGTCATTAAGCCCTGGGGTCAAAGCAATTGTTTCTCTTCCTGGAAACTCCTGGGGGTGGAGGACTTGAGGGCAGCATTCAGTGATCCTTCTGAATAATCTGTGTTGGGAACGATCCACTTTTCAGTAGCTGATGCTAGTTTTGATCCTGTCATCGTCACAATGGAGAGTGAGGCAGAGAAAAATTCACTGAGCCTCAGTCACTAAGCAGTGATCAATTTTCTTTGTTATTTTCAGTTCTGCTTTACCTTGAAACGAAGGAGGCAGCAGGGTTTGCATCTGGAAAATCAGAAGAGCATCTGTGAGCCAGATGCAGATCAAAGGATCCCAGGATCATCAAGGTTGGGAGAGACCTTAAAGCTAATCCCATTCCAGCCCTGGGCAGGAGCACCTTCCTCTAGACCAGCTTGCTCCCATCAAAGATGCAACATGAAAGTGGAGTAAAAATAGTTTTAAGGATCTTTTCTCCACCCACTTGCAGCTTTTAGAGGCATTGAAGGAGCTTCAGGCCACTGTGGTGTGGAATTCCTGAATAATCCATGGAACTGTGGAGAGGTGCATCAGAGGGTTTTCCCTTCTCCTGGCTCTCCAGGAAATGCTGTGCTGGGGTAAAATCAGGCAGAATATTTAACTTGCTGCTAGGTTTGATTGCTCTTTATGGATTGTTTCTGCTGATGTTTTATAGAAAAATCCAGTCTTTTATTCAAAGGTCTAATGCTGTTTTTCTTACACCTTGAATGAGGTCTAAGAAAAAACCTTCATGGGTTTTTTTGCTGCATTTATAAAATGTCACTCCTGTGGTTTGTTATGATGTATGGCCTGAACATTCCTGGTTCCTGTCATGCCAACTTATCCATCTTCCCTGTGGCCTGTTTCTGCCTCAGCAAACAAACCTTGCACAGTCCTGGAGCTGCAGATGGTTATTCCTTAGTGGCACCTTGGCTTTCTCAGAGATGTTAAAACTCCTAAAAGGTCCAAAGCAATTTGCTCCCTGCTTCTCTGAACCTTTATCTCCCTGGAATGCCTTGTTCTTTATTCCAAATCCAGTTTCTCCTGTTTGTGCTGAGCCCAAACCAGAGATTTCAGGAGTTCAGACATGGAGAAGTCTCCTTCCTGAATTTACTCGATGCTGGATTTCTGCAGCTGAATTTGGACAGGTCTTTCCTGTAAAACTTTTTCCAGTGTTTCTCCTAACCCTCCCAGTACAAAATCTGCAGTTTTGAGCTGATGGGTTATTGTTCCTCTGTTTGGCTTGGTCTCAAGTTTTTGGTTTTTTTTTTAAAGGATTAAAAAAATGCTGTTACTATTCTGGAACTAAAACTTTGATTTACAAACCACTTTTCATTATTTCACTTTCCCTAAACAAATCCAAAGCGTTGCCAGTATCGTGATGTTTAAGTCAGTGGAAAAAATGATTTCAAAATTTGGAATGGAAGCTTTAAGCAGTGGGATTCAGTGGTGCTAACACCATTCAGCTCTCTAACAAAGTGCTCCATTTGGAACTAATCAGAGCTTTGTGATTTTTCTAGGCCAATTTGGAACCGCTTTGATGTGCGACGGGATCAGATAGTGTGAGCTCAGGCAGACAAGACATATGGGCTAAATTAATCCTTAGCAAGTCTAGGAAAATTAAATCTTTATGGAAAAAAAATGGAGGTTATGTATAAACAAAATGCAAATTATAAGCTGCACGCGATGCTTGTTGTAAGGAGAGTGGAGAGGAGGGAATACAAGATAAGAGGCAATAAATTGTAACAAACTGCTTGTGCAGAGATTTTGTGGAGCTGTGTGGCTGCTCTTCAATCACTGGGAGTGTTTATATTTGTGATTATTCCCAACATTTGGGACCTGGCTGTCCGGGATAATGCAGTGGAGTTTCTCTCCCAGGCTGCTGCTCTGTGCTGTCCCTTTGCCAGGAGGATGCTGCTCAGCCCTCTGGAACTTCCTCCCAGCAGCCCTGGGATGGAGAGGGACTTTAATGAGCTCCAGGAGAGAGGCTGGGGGAGATAAGCTCAGCTAAAGACTCACTTTAGAGGAAATTTAAACTTAAATTTAATTTTTTTCCGCGCTCCCGCCAAGCTGGAGTTTAATGGTTGGTCTGAGGGTGTTAAGTTTTGTTATTGATGGGAAGCTGTGCTGAAGAAATAGTATGTAATTAGATAAACATAATGCTTTTGCATTTATATATTTATATACAAATGAATTTATATATAAATATAAATTTATTTTTATTATATATATTATATTTTATA
>VXBR01004650.1:68265-112992 GCA_013400215.1 Cisticola juncidis
TTTGTCAAGAAGTAGCGCTGAAAAGGAAAGCAGCTACCTGTAATTCTCTTTTTTTCCTGTCACCCATCTGCCATTCTGGATTGATTTCTTTACACATAGAAGCTTTTTTATGGATGTCAAGTATACAGAGCCTTTCACTCGTTCTACTGCCTTAAAATGTGTGTAAATCTATAAATGTCAGTCTTAAAATGGAGCTGACAATAGGTAATTGTATGGAGTGGGGCTGTGCTATTTCTGACTCACACTGTGTGTGTGGAACAGGAGGTTGTGCAGGGCTTTGTTTGCAGCAGGAATTGTCCCAGCCCAGGGCACTGTGTCAGGTTAGCAGGGTCTGAGGAGCCTTTCCCTCACACAGACCTGGAGATGCTGGGTTTGGGTTCCCCTGAATGAAAAATTCATTTTGTTATGGCAAGGTGCACGTGCAAGGCTAAAATCCATGTGGAATTCTAATTACTGCTCTCCCTACCAGCAGTTCAGGTTGATTCCAGATGTAACAATTGAATTTCAAGTCACACAGTTACTCTGAGCAGTTACTGGGAGTGTTTTTTGTTGGTCTGAACTCCCTCTTTAAAGCAACTTTTCCTCTTCAAGGTTCTTGAACCTTTTTTTGTTTTGATGCTTCAGCCTTGTGCTTGGGCACTGTTAGTACAGAAGTTTCCATTGAAATATGATCATGACAGGTTATTAAACGGCAAAGACAAGAAAATCAGAGTTTTGCTAGGAGTTTTTCATTGCAGTGTGTTGTGGAAATATTTGGGAATGCCTTGAGTCTCATCCCTGGAGAGGTGATGGAGCCCATGGAGCCAATTCCCGCTCCCCTGGAGGAGAGAGTGGGAAGAGGGAAACAGGGAATTCCTGGCTTAAGATCAAGACAGGTTAATAGGGAAAACAAAAAAAACACACATGCAAGCAAAGCAAAGGAATCTATTCCCCATTTCCCAGGGTTTGGTGATTCCAGGGAACCTCACAGGTCATGGTGACTGGGGAAGATTATTGGGATCACTGAGCATTCCCTGATTCCTTCCTCCCCCAGCTTTCCATGCTGAGCATTCCACAGCCTGGAATATCCCTGGGATGCCCATGCCCACCCCAAATCCTTGTGTTCCCCAGCCTCTGTGCCATGGGGTGGGCTGAGGACACAAAAAGGTGTCAGCAGTGACCAAAACATCATCCCTGAGTTACCCACAGCTTCCAGCACAAATCCAAACCAGCCTCACAGCAGCTACTGTCAAGAAAATTAACTCTACCCCACCCAAAACCAGCACAGGGACATTACCTAAAAATGACTTTTTCCAAGAGCCCTTTTCCCCAGTTTTCTTGTGGAAAAGTTAAAATATGTGGTGTGCAGAGGTTAAAGGTCTTGCAATTTCTCTCCAATTGACTGCTGGGTGACTATTGTTTAAAAAAGAATTATGCTGTAAGTAGCTTTTTAGATTAGCCAAGATAATCTGAGTTTGTGAATAGCTGCTGACTGAAACCACTTCCCTGAACTGTTACTTGGGGAATATCAGGAATAACACTTTCAATTTTGAGAGCTTCTCCTGAGTGCCTTCCCAGGGGATCCCTCACTCCAGAGAAGGTGTGATGTTTGTGTTATTTGAATGGGTTTTTGTCCTTTTCATTCCAGGTCACTCCAAGGTCGGAGACCCCCATCAACAGTGTCAGTAACAGTTTGGAAAATGTGCTCCACACATCCACACATTCCATGGAGGAGTCACTGCCCAAGAGGCCTTCGGGGAAACACTCCAAAGGTGTGTCCTTCTCCTCCTGCCTGCTTCCAGTGCATCCTTGGTGGTGCTCAGCTTCATTTTTTGGGGTTGGAGGCTGGAATTTTGCTGCTTTACTTCTGGGGTGGCTTGGGCAGAGGAAGTCACAGAAGGGTTTGTGGGAAGTCTGAGTGTGTCAGGGTGAAATGGCCAGCAAGAGAGGAGAAAAAACCTGATTTTTCCATTGGGAAATAAGCAGAGAGGTGCTTTGAGATGCCTTCTTTGGAAATACCAGCTCTGCTCTCAAGAAATATTCTCCAAGAGTGGGTATCTTGGACATTCCATCTCTCAGGAGGTTATTTCTTGGATAAAGCATAAGATGTTGAGTGTTTCTCAAAGGAAAAGGGTATTTAAATACTTTGGCTGCCATTTCCACCTTTCTCTTGCTTTCCCAAGAGTGAAGAAAAGTGGAAGATAGGAGAGAGATCTTGCACCTTTGTTACAAAACAAATCTGGTTTTTGTAAT
Source organism: Cisticola juncidis (assembly GCA_013400215.1). Lineage (NCBI taxonomy): Eukaryota > Metazoa > Chordata > Aves > Passeriformes > Cisticolidae > Cisticola > Cisticola juncidis. Next base: position 70,498 of record VXBR01004650.1, read on the forward strand.
GCTATATTGCATGCTGACCTATTGCTAAAAACTGGGCTTAGCAAATCAGGGTTAATTATTCCATTTCCACACTCTGGGCTCTCATTGCAAATATGAAAATGTCCAGGCTAAAATGTGACTAACAGTGTTTTTATTTCATGCATTAAAAAAACCACTGGTAAATGAGGAAAGTCTTTGAACTGGGAGCTGCTCTTTGTGCAGAACAGTTTTTGTAAGCCCTGCAGGACAAAATTAATCAGGGGAAGTATCTGCCCTCATATGTTGCCTTCAAATATCATTAAAAATATCATCAGGCACCATCTAATTTTTTTTATTTGGAATTTATTCTGTTTTCTTCCCTGCCACTGGCTTCCTACAAAACTTTGTGAATACAGTTTGATACCAGAGAAATTCAAGAATTTCAAAGCACATCTTCACTCAGAGGGGTTAAATGTCCCAGGAAATGTTTCCTTGCCTCCACCAGGCCTCTTTTCAGTGCCACTGTAATCCCAGAAGTGTAAGGAGCAGTCATTTTTTACAGCAGACTAATGCTGGAAGTAGCCATTTCTCCAGCTGTAAAAACCATCAGGGTAGAAGAAAATGCAGCACTAAGCACTAAGGCTGGGTTTGTGGCTTTCATCTGATTAAAAATAGGACAGGGTTCAACACTGTTTTCATTTGTACTCAGTGATTGCTATTCCAGTACCATATATGCTAAGATTAGTCATGGTACGCTGTGAAAATTAATTAGGTTTTGCTCTGATCTGTTTTTCTCTTATAGAATACCTGCCTTGTGTTCAGTTTAATTTACAGACTGCCTCAGTGATGGCTGGGAAAAGGGGGTGTGGAACAAATCCTGATATTCTGCTTTCTGCTTCACCAGCAGTGTTGAATTCTCCTTGATATTCAATGATCTGTCTTGGGGTTCTGTTTCTTCAGCTTAGAGTGCAATTTAGGATTATTTGCCACCTGCATCCACTGTTCCTGATTTATATTCCTCATTTTCATAGCAAACACAGCTCTTAATTTAGCAGGACCCACCAACTTTTTAACCTGGAGCACTTAAAATTGTCCTGAAAGCACGGGATGCTTGATTTCCACGTTGTTATTTTTTAGTGAGCCTGGTTTCAGGCAGCTTGACAGGACAGGATTTCTCCCCAGAAGCAATGAGCTGCCCAAGGTCATCATTCCTCTCCTGGCAAAGCCCTGGAGCTGGAAGGGTCTCAGTTAAAAAGGCTGGAGCTGAAACATGAGAAAGAAAATGAAAATGAGGAAGGTGCTGTGTTTGTTGTGCTTAGCTGGATTAGACACAGTTTTTGTATTAACCCAGGGAATGTTTTAATCCCAATTTGGAGAAATGTCAGTAATTTCATTTACTCTCCACAGCTGAACAGTGACTGGGGTTGTAGTAGCTTGGACTTGAAAGCTCTCAGTGACTGTGTTTTCCTTAATCTGCCACTTTTGGCATCAAATATTTGAGTTGTACATGGAGGGAGGCGGGAGGAGAGGAGGTTTTGCTGGATCCTCTGTGTGTGCTCTTGGAAGTGGTACTGGGAGCGTTCGTGCAGCTTCATGCAGAGGCTTGTCAGATGCCTGGGAATAATTTCACCAGAATTGTGCTGCCTCAGGAAATGAATTTATGACAGGAGTGTCAGCCTGAGAAGTGCACAAACCTTTGCTTTTACCTCAGAGCACTGTCAGGCATTAAATCAGAAATTATGGGATGATTTGGATTGGAAAGGACCTTAAAGATTGTCTGATTCCACAGGCAAGGACACCTTCCACTAGCCCAGGTGCTGGATCCATGCTGCAATGCCCAAGTGACCAGCAAATTCTTGGTTTTTTTATAAAATTCCTCATTTTTTCCTGCTGTTTCTCCAGCTAAACCCCTTTGTCCCTGTGTACATATCAGTGGTAAAATGGGATGACCCAGGTGAACGTTGCTCCAAAGTGAAAGGTGTGGCACTGAGAAGTTCTGTACCTGCTGATATAAATATTTTGGAGATCTGTGCTCTATCTGGGCTTTTCTTTTATAAAATAAAGTTTAAAAATTTGCCGAGAAAAAAAATGCAGATGTGTTCTGACAGAAGGATGTGGAGCTCTTGTGAAATCCAGCAGCTGTAACAAGCTCAGTGAATTGTGCTTTTTATTCCTATTTTGACCAGTGATTTCAGGCTGTTCAGAGCTGTTTCCACAGATGTGGAATTGTTTTAACTGGAGGTAACTTTGGGAAGTTCCTGTTCTCAGGATTTGGCTGCTGTTGTGCTGGAAGCTGCAGTCAGGCTTGTTCACAGGTACTGAGGCACTGACAGATCCCACTGGTCAAGCAGAACAGAGATAAACACAGAGATTCTTGGGTTACATGTAATTAAAATTCCAAGAGGGATGTGTTGCTTTCTGTCCCTCTTCCCACTGTTCCTAGAATGTAGTCAGGTTTTAATCATGGTTTTAACACCATTTGAACAAAAAAAATTCAAATAAAGGTTGAGTATTTTTTTGTCTCCTGAGCTTTTCTCAGTAGCAAGGTGGTTAAAAAAAGTCACGAGTTAAAATTGCTTTTCACTATTTTGTTTTGCAGGCAATCCCCTGCTGGTAGCAAAGAGAAATTCAGGAAATTCCGTTTTTATTGCAAAGTTCAGGAGGGGCTGTGTGACCCATGGGAAGCCTCGTGCACAGAGCTAATTTTTAACAAGCCTGTGGATGTAGAGTTGGGGTAATTCCCAAAAGAGAGCAGTTACTGGTTATCACAGCAGACTGAAAAAATCAGCTTATTTTGATTTGTCAGAAAAACCAATAGGAATTTTCCATGCTCCAGAGATGTTGTTAATTACTCTTTGACTGTGAGGTTCCAAGGATTTGGCTTTAGGTGGATAGCAAGCCCTGCTCTCTGCATGTGACATATTTTAGCAATGTATTAAAAATGCTCAGTGACCACAGCATATTTTCCAAAAGCACAGAGGGATGAAGTGCATTAGACCAGATGTTGAAGTGCAGAACAAAAGGATCTTTATAATAAAGACAACATAAGTTACAAACATCCCAGGACAGAAACTGTGCAGGCTTCATCCTGTCACTGCTGTAAAATCCTGATTTGTCTCAGCCTCTGGGTGAAGTTTCCTGCACTGGAGGTTCAGGAGTTGCTCTGACCTTTTTCAGGTGCCACTTCCCTGGACAATGATTTCCTCAACTGAACAAGTCTCATTTTCTGCAAAGTGCCAGAAACTCTCCTATTCTTGTCTTTCCTGTGTATTTATCTTGCTTTTCCTCTGTTGCCACACAAACCCCTCCAAATTGTCTCCACGCCAGCCTGATTTCAAATGAGGCAACTGTTGAAATCTGATCCTTCTAGAGTGAAGCTGAATCATAATTCTTGCAACACAGGATCTAAGGATAGGCACAAACTGCTCCTGGAGAGCCAGGAGTAAAGCTCTGAGATGGAAAATGGGGGCTTTATTCTACAATCTGCTCTCCATTTAGCTCTGCTGAGCACAGGAAAACCAATTGCTTAATTGAGGGGATGCTCTGAGTCTGCACACAAGGTCCTGCAAAGCCTTGGTGCTTTGATAAATAAGCAGACCAGACTTTGATAAATACATGGAAAAGCACGTGGCTGACTGGATAATAGTCTATGCACATGAAGGAAAACAAGCTCTAAATGCATCTCAGGAATGTATTGATCTGTTTTCTAATCAATATTAGGATGTAAATCATCCCTGTTTGCAGTGTTCTGTTGAGCCCAGGTGGGTTGTGGTGGTTGCCATGTGCAGCGAAGGTTGGTATCTGAATTATTTCATGACAATAGTCAGCAGAAATGTGTGATGTCAGCCTCCCAGAACTTCTCACCACTATTTTTGCCGCTCTGTTTTCCTTGGCAAAATGTGTTTGTACGGTCTTGCACCTTTTTTTTTCCCTCTCCCACTTCCTTGACTCGTTCTTTTTCCATAAGAAACCAGGCTGCAGGAGCTCTCCCAGTTTAATGGCTATCCACACCTTTTCCTCTTGAAATGTGTGACACCAGTCTGCTGAAGGCAGGCAGAAAATACAGGGGGAGTGAAAAAAAACCCTATTTTGTTCAGGTCCAGACTCGAGATTGCCTTGTTCTGCATCAGTTGTACAGCTGGATTATTCTATTTTTAAGTAACTGCATCATCTCCAACAATATTGGGTCAGCTACTGGTAGGGTAGGGCTTAAAGAAATATTTAGGCTATGATAATCCTTCAGGAAAATTCTCCCTCTCCCAACTGTATATAATTTTTCAGCTGTTTGTGTATGTCCTTGTTCATTTTGCCTCTGAAGGGAGAGCTCTGCTTCTAAACTTGAGCAATGTAGGTTGAGATCACACGCCAGGCACCGCGTTCCTGACCTTCTGTCTGAGCCACACGAGTTCTTTGAGGAGTATCAAATATTTAGAGAGAATTCTAGAAGTCAAACCCGAGGATTAGCATGTTCCAAAAAAACCTTTTTTGATGTTGCATATTTCCCCTGTGCTAGAAGATTATTACTATATGTTAAGGAATTTTTTGATGATGCATAAATCACGTTGCTCAATCTGGAGCTGGGAGTTCAGTTCAGGCTGGTTTGATTTTGCAATAAAGACAATGCTCAAGTTTGGGGTTTAAAAAAACATCAGAAATGTTGCATTTCACCTCAAGTTTTTATTGGTAATTCAATTGTCCTCTGCTTATAAAAGCCCATTTTATGTCCCCTAAAATGATGATATCAAGCATTTAATGTGAGCATTATCCTGAAGCTGCTGGGTGATTCTCTAACTTTGGCCTTATTTGGACTTCCTGCCTGTTTTTCCTCACTAAGGAGGTGGAATCTCTGCTTGGGCAGCTGTTAGTCCCTACCTAATTAACTGCTGTTGATTAAATTCATTCAAATTTGACAGAGCCATTTGGAGATTTTATTTACAGTGGTGTCTGCACAGAAAAGACTCATTCATGCTTCCTCCAGGAGAAGTGGAACAGCTGAGGTACAGCCCTGATCTCTGGGAAATAAGGCTTTGTTTTGCTCCTTGATAATCCATCAAATCCCAGAATTTGTGATAGAAGAGACATTAAAGCTCATCTCATTCTGCCACCTTCCACCAGCCCAGGTCACTCAGAGCCCCATCATTCATCTTGTTTTTATTCATCCTTGTGTTAAATAATAAAAATTTGTGTGCTGAACAATACAAATTCCTTATTAAACATTAGGAAATGAGCAGTTTTCTGCTACAATAAGATTTGACAAAGAACACTTAATTTGGAGTAGTCTGTTCAGTTTGGCTTCAGTGGGAGTTGGATGACACTTTTGTTTATAATTAAATTATTCAAGCTACTCAGAAAATTTTAAATTCTAAGAATAGGATGCTGGTAAATCCAGCTGTGCCAAGGATTTTACCTCTTTGTAATGCAATCCTCAGGCACATTCCTGATCTTGGATAAGGACAGTGTAATCATCAATATCCACTGTGAAATTTAAGCTCATATTTATTATTATTTACCTTTTTCCATGCCTCTCTCAGAAGGCCACACATAGGATGTGCATTCCTAGAAAAATTCTCTCATTTCTGTGTCTTTGGAGTCCTGGAAGTGCCTTCAGTGGCACAGGAGCTGTTAATGAAGGTGAAATTAATGGTCATTACCTCAACAGCTCTGGAAGCAGCAGCATGACCTTCTCCTTGTAATGGAAACAACAAAGCAACTTCAGCTTTTAATTAAAATCCCATTAAATGGTGAAAAACCAGGTTTTTTCACATCTTAATGGTAATGGCTTCATACAGCCCATCTTCTGAGGCAGAAAAAAGGTGTTGGGAGAGCTTTTCCTGTGGTGGAACTAATGCTTAAACCTGCATTTTTACTGAAAATCCTTAATTAAAGGCAGCACATGAAATTTGAAATGTAAGAAATTACTGAAGGATAACAAGTATGTAATTCAGGACTGAAAAAAAACCCCCAAAAACCCCAAAAAGGTGCATTTTAACTGCGGATTTTTGCCTCCTGGCAAATTCCTTCTGCAACCTGAAGGGAGATGGTTCAGTGGGGTGGGACATTCCTGTGTCTGCAGATTGAGAGAGGGGTGTGAGAAATGTTCAGAAATGCTCAGCTGTTCCTGGTGCCTTCAGAATGCAGCACCCTGCAGCATCTGGGAATTTCTGAAATATTCAGCCCATTCTGCTGCCATCTTCAACAGGGGCATGCAAGACTTTAGGAAAGAATTTGAAATAAATGGCTTGCTTATCCTATCTAGGCCCACATAACCCTTAAACGAAATGGGATAAAAATTGGCACTTTAGAGAAGAAAATAGGAGTGATTCACATGTATTCCTAGAAATCCAGCACATCCCTGCCCATTTTACATACTGTCACCACTGTACTAATGACTAAATGGCAATTTTCTGGTGCATGTCATGCTCAGGAGGCTTTTACAGCTGGTGTATGTTCCTTCTCTTAACAGTTTATTCCTAAATCCCCCCATTTTCCAAAGCACGTTTTTCATTTCCATCTGCCTCTCCATTTAGATGGATTCTTGCCTCCAAAAGCTGAGGATAATAGGCTTAAAGTACAATAATTTTCTCAATAGGTAGCTGGAGTTTTTAGAGGTATCTGAATATACAAGTGAAAAATGGTGTCATCTCTCACAGATTTTTGGGTCCAGACCTGCAAATTTCTGGGTATTTAAAATAAATCTGAGGTTTCTTGCTTGCCTTTGATGTCAGCATTAGAATCCTCACTGGGGGCTTTTCTCTGTAGACATGGGAGGCTGTGATTTTGGAAAGACTGCAGCAGGGAAAAGATACCAAATACTGTAGGGCTGGAAAAATGGGTGATCTTGGGAATTGGAAATAATAAATAAATGAAATTGTGGCTGTTCAGCCTGCAGTGAAGCTGGGGAGGTCTCAGAGTTTCTGTTCCCTGAGATTCTCCTTGGGGTTGCTGTTCCTGAGGTAATCAGGTTTTTGTCTTCTCTTTGCCCTGGGTGTTTCACTCCAGAGCCAGAGCAGACAGGCTGAGTCCCCAGTCCGTGTTTCCAAGGTTGTTTATTCTTCATTATCTCAGTTCTGTCNCTTCACACACTGTGGGCATTCACTGCCATGGCAGGGATCAGAGGCAGTGTCCTCCTGGGCTCTGTGTGAGGCTCTGACCCCCCTGTACAGACCCCAGCCCCCCCTGTCCTGTCCCCAAACCCTCCAGGGTGGCCACAGGGATGTCCTGGACTCCAACAGGGAGGGACTGGAGTGACAGGACAAGGGGGAATGGCTTCCAACTGAAGGGAGAGTTGGTTTGGAATGTATATTGGGTGGGAATTCTTGTCTGTGAGGGTGGGCACACCCTGGCACAGGTGCCCAGAGAAGCTGTGGGTGCCCCTGGATCCATGGCAGTGCCCAAGGCCAGCCTGGACAGGGTTTGGGACAGTGGGAGGTGTCCCTGCCATGGCAGGGGTGGCACTGGATGGGCTTTAAGGTCCTTTCCCACCCAAACCATTCCACAATTCCATTATATAAAAGAACAAATCTGAGCAGAGTCAAAGCTGTGGAATTCTGTCCCTCAGCTGGGTTATTTTGGGGTTGTTTGAAGGAAGTTGTGTTCTCGTGTTTAGTGACAGCTTAATGGAGTTTTGATAAATGGTGTACACTGGAAAACACCAGAGCAGAGCCTGATGCTGGGCCTGGATGAAGAGATTGCAAAGCTGGTGGGGAAGGGAAGCATCTGGAGCTGCTTGGATTGGTTTTAGGGAGTAAATTGGGACTGAAATCTCATTTGTGGATTGCAGACAGTGGGAACTGGGAGAAGCTGGAGGGTGATACTGCCCCAAACCCGTATGAACGTGGTCCCTTGTGCTTCCCTAGAGCATTCCATGGAATTGTGGATCTGATCCATATGGTTCATCTGTTCCTTTGTGCCACATAAGCAGAGGAGACAAATAGTCAACTTTGGCATTGTTTAGGCGCTTTGAATTTTCATTTCTAATTTGATTTTCTCTTGTTCTTTTAAGCTGGGGAGTCACAGGCTGTAATTATGTGAGACAATGCTTTTGATTAAAGGAAATTTTCTTTCTTGGGTGCCCAGAAATGCTAAGCTAAAAGGTTAATGTTTCATTTGCTTTTCTGGCTTGTTCTTTTATCTCTCCCTGGAAAAAAAGGAGGAGAGGACTTGCTGTGCTGCACGATTTCCCTGCCTGGAGTGGATGCATTTCATCAGTGGAGGGAGTGGGTGCTATTTTTAACCATCACTCAGAGGGGCAGCCCTGCTAAAATTACATCATTAATATCCCCAGCTGAAAGGAAATGGCAGAAAACACAACAGGGCCTTTGGAGTTCCTCCCTATTGTGTTTTCCACTCCTGGGGGTGAATGATTCCAGGTGTATCATTCCAGCAGAGTTGTTTACAGTCAGCCCCTCCTGAACAAGCCTGAGGAAAAGTGTAGTAAATGAATTTATCTCCAAAAGCAGCAGGTATGAAATAGCTCTGAGTGGTTTGGAGAGCTGCTAGTTTGTGTTCCTTCCTGTCCCTGTCATTAAAGAGTTCAGGGATTTGCTGGATATCCAACTATTGCAAAATAAGATGGGCACCCAGAATTTTAAACATTATTTTTTGCTAGAAGTGGGGTTTCTTTCATTCTGTAGGCCCTGCTGAAGAATCTGATGGCAAATCTGGAGATTCAGAGCTTCAGGGCTTGGAGGTGGGGTCTGGTCTTTCCATTTTTTTTTAGCTCAATTTCTGGGCATTCTCATTGCCCTGGCAAATATTCATAAAATCTACTTTGGGCTTTTCCCTGCTGTATTTGCTTCACAGATGTGTTACAGTTGTCCAGCGGTTGTGTAGCATCTCCAGATCAGTTTAAATGCTGAATTAGAACTTCTGTCTCTCTGAATCACTGCTCAGATCTTGTCTGGGGTCCAGAAAGAAGGAGCAATGAGTTGTACACAAATAGAAAAGGGAACAAGAATATTAAAGCCTGAGAACAGACATGAAAATTGCCACAAAAGGGGAACCTCACAGAAGTGGCTGTGCAGGGATATTTGTTCCTCACTGAACTGAGTACTTGAATGCATTTGTGGCTCTTGGCAAGACTGTCTGTACTCAAGGATTTTTCTATTCCACATGAGTCCCTTCGTCTGGTGTTTTTACATAGCATGCTAAGAGAATTGTTGTTGTTGTTAACAAGGCTATAATTCCTTAGAAAATAAAAATTGAAGCTGCTATAAAATGACTTTGTCCTTGCTGCTCCTGCTTGTTACTGCAGCCTTAGTCATGAGTTTCCAGTGCTGAGCCTGATCTCAAAAATGCAGCAAACAGCACGTGCTTATTTCCAGGAGCATTAAACCCTGCTGGTCCTTCCAAAGCAGGCAAGCTGCTCTCTTCTTCTGCCTTGGAGACTGAAACCTGCATTTTCCCTGCACTTGGAATCCCTTCACTCCTTTGGGCAGGGGCAGGAATCCTTGGAGCCATCTGATCCGGGGCTGTGGATGCCCTTCGAGCCAGGGCACGTTGGCTGAGCAGCTGCGGGCTCCTCCCCTCCCTCTGGGCTGCATCCATGCCGATATATGGTTACAAACTGCACCCTGGGGCTGCAAAACAAACCCCTGTGCTGGGAGAAATGTATAGTTATATATAGGTATATATGGAGCCCTCAGCTCCTGCTCTCTGCTCTGGAGTTTAAATTATTAAATTACTGCCAGGTAAATCCTCGTCGGATGCAGTTGGGATTGGGTTGATGCACTGTGGGCTGGGCTGTTTTAACAGAGCAGCAGTGGGTTATGATTAGCTAAATGGTCTTAAATTAGCTTCATCCAGTCATTAAGTGAATAAAATCTTGGGTGACAAAGGAAAATTAATGAGTAGGGCAGCTTTAGCTCAGTTCCCATTTTCCTCACCTCCAGCAGAGGTGGTTTGTGGTTTGTTCAAGCTGCACCCAAAGGTGCTCTGGGGCCTCATTTCCTGGCTGATTTATCCATTGGTATTTAGGACACTGCTAAACTTCAAACCCCAGCTCAGGTCCCCAGCTGTGGTGGCCACCTGAATGTGTCATTTTTTCCCTGTTCTGGTTTCTTTTCTGAGGTTTGAATCCTCTCTCTGAGCTCAGGGCAGGCTGCTCTGTGCAAACCTCAGACTTCAAAGCCTCCAGCTGAACTGGGTTGGTTCCTCGGTGATATCTGGGATTTAGGGACGTCTGGATTTCTGGGCTTTGCTGCACTTCAGCAAAAAACCTAAAGTTTTCCATGGAAAACTCACTTTGCATGTGTAATTTTGTAAGTGAATACAACTTTTTAGATCAGAATTAATCATGGGGCTCACCTTGGGTTTGAGGGGGCTCAGGGAATTTTGTGTGCCAGAGAAAATCCTTTCTGGGGAAAAGCAAGAGATTTCTCTATCATGAGCAAAGCTCCTCTTAAGAATGAGAAACAAAGCCAACATTTTGTTTAAAAGTGCTCTAAGAATAGTAAATAAAATAAGCACTCCGTCAGATAAAACCAGACTAAATATACAAACCGCATCTTGCTTACCCGGGAAGTAAAATTATTTATATCTAAAGTTGACCATTTCTCTTGATTTCAGAGATGTTTTTGTTAGATAAATTCAACACAGGCAGCCTGCTTATTTAAATTGCCTGTACAAGGCTGGATGTTGATGGTTACTGAGGCTGCCCTTCACCCCAGAGTTTGGGGTTTGGTCATTTTTGCAGGAATTCTCTTCCATGTTTCTGAGCTAAATGGGAGAAGGAAAATGAATCACTGAGCAAATGAGGTCCAGAGCTGCATTTAAAACTTCACACTTCTCATTGTATTCAAATAGTTGATTAGCTGGAGTTCTGAGTGGAAATGGGCAGAAAATAGAGTGTGCAGATGAAATTCCTGCAGTCCTTTGAAAATGCAGCCCACAAGGCACAAAATCCGAGCACTGGGACTGGCATATCTGAATTTGTTGTAGGATACCTTTAAACCCTCAGCATTGCACATATTTACCTAAAATCATGCTTGAAATTGCCATGGTATCAAACCACATCCTTCAGGATTCCTTTTTCCCTGTGTTCTGCCTGATATCCCAAAGAGCTGCATCTCTGCTTGGTCAGAGCTGTTGGAATTAAGGAATATATTGTTGGGTTTTCCCTGATATCAAATTCTTGCAGCCTTTCCTGGCTTGTACCACAGAATTTTCCACCCAGAGCAAAATCCACATTTCAGCAGCAGATCCTGGTGGATATTCCCAGGCCCAGCACCTGCCCAGTGCCATGTGCTGGTGCTTGAATTTAGGAGCTATTTCACAAATCCAGCCAATCCAGCAGCCCTTTCTGGGCACTTCATTCTGCAGAAGCCTTTTCTGGCCTCAGAAAAGAGAAAAAAAAAAGAGAANTTGTGTGCTCAGTAGCCATGGCAGGAGGGAGCAGGGATGCAAAGTGCTCCTGGCCTCAAGGATTTGGGACAAAAACCCTTCAAAAGCAGTATTTAAAGCCATGTCTCCATTTTTTTCAGAGCAGCTGAGTGGTTCTTCAGGGTTTTACATTTTTCTGTCCAGATGGGAATTTTCTCCAGCCTCCATTTAGTCATTTTAGGGTTTAGGGAAGCTTTTGAATCCAGGGAAGTTGCACAACCCATCTTCAGGATGATTGACTTTTGTGGTTGGCTGAAGGGCTGACAGGATCATTCAGGATTACTCCAAAAATGTATGAATTCAGTTAAAAGCTGAGATATACAGGCATTTTTTATTTTTTAATGTCTGTTTTGGAGAAACATAAGAAGGTCACTTAGTTGGCAGCTTAAGTCAGCCAAAGTGAGGAAATAGCAGGGCCATGAAAACTCCTGGTTTGATTCGGGTGAGTGATACAATCCCAGTGTGTTATTGCTTCCTCTGGGCTGCCAAAACTCAACTCATGGCCTTGCTTTTTAAAAAAGCTGTTTAATTATTTCCTGTGGAATATTGCACTTCATAGGCTCCAGCCTTGCTCTTCAATTAAAGCAGGATTGATTTGTCACCTGAACTCACAGTGGAGAGATGTGTTGGTTTGGATCTTAAATATTCTGTATGTTGGAAAAACCCTCATTTCTCACACAGGAAAATGCCAGAGCTGAGAGCTTTTCCTCTGCTGACAGAAAATTTTCATTATGTCCATGAAACTTTAATTTCCAGGGTTTTCCTGTTGAGGAGCAGCCAGCCAGAAGACTTTCTTGCTAACTAGTAAAACTGTTCTGTTTGCTTACAAGTTTTTTCCCAGCTACACTTTCCTTTTCCATGGAAAAACTGTTGTCTGCTCATCCACTTTTAGTTTTAAGGGATACCAGCAGAAAACTGGATGCTGTTATGAGGCTGAATCCAGCTCAAATTGTATCTTCCCTTTTCTGTAGAACTTCAATAATTTAAAATTTTAAATATTTATATTTTTTCAATCTTTTCAATTTTTTCAATCTATTTATATTTCTTCAATTTTCAAATATTCAATTTAAGCATTTCTTAGCAAGCAGCAACTTCATATTTGCAGAAAGTATTTGGGATCACTTCAGTGTCCCAATTAGGCTTCTTCACACAGTGTTTTCTCCATCCATAACCCCTGCAGGATGTGAAAACAGGTTAATATCTTTATAAATTATCCTTCTGGAGAGGTCTGAGATGTCACTTCTCACAAGTATAATAACAAATTTCATTTTCACATGACAACTCAATGCAATGAACTGCAGAGAGAATTCCTCCATCTATTCCTACATTTGACTTTTCCAGAAGTAGCAAAATCAGATGATTTTCAAGAAGAAACATTTATTTCTTTGCCTGTTTTCCCTCTCTTTTAAGGCAATATTTGATATTTCCTTAAATATTTGAAATATTTAAGGAAATATTCTGGATGCTGTTGAGTGGGAGCATTTCCCCCTCTGGTATCTCTGTAGACAAAGCTCATGGCTCATCAGTTGAGTTAATTATGCCTTTTAATTGTTTGCTGTGGTTATATTTTAGGGTGTATTTGATGTTTTCTGCCCTCCTGCTCTCCTGCAGCTGGACTCTGGCCCATCAGCTGATGGATATCTCTGGGGAGGAATGGTTTGTGCAGAGTTAATGTGTTGTGGAACACACAATTTTTGGGTGTTTTTGCTGGCTGTGGGATAGAGCAGAGTTCAAGCTGAATGGTTTCTGTGCCATCCTCTCCAGATTTTGGGGGTTCAGAGCCTGCTGGGTCCAAGGTTGGAAGTTTGAAGTGAGGTTTGGGATGCTTTTCCAGGGAAATCCTCTGAAGTCATCTTGGGGACAGCTTGGCAGTGCCAACTCTTTCTTGGCTTTAGTGACAGAGCTATTATCTTCTAATATTGTCATTCTGTGGTTTGTTAAAGGAGTTTTAGTAAATAAACACAGATCTGACCCGATCTGAGCTCCTGGAATGTCCAGGGAATAACTGGATGTGGCTCTCTGGGCTGGGGATCCATCTCAGGCTGGATTTGATGACCTTGGAGCTCTTTTCCAACCCAAATGATCCCAGTTTTTGGCACCCTAAAGATGCTGATCATCTTTAGATCTCAGTTCTCATCCTACAGAACATAATTCTGCAGGTTTTCCTCAGGCCTCCATTATTCCAGGAAAAGAATAATTCAAGTTTTGAGAAGCAGGGGACAGGGAAATCCAATTTAGTGATGAGAAAACATAACCCTTGTGTGTTTCTGCAGAAGAGGATCAGTGTGTGTGCTGGGAACAAGAGGCTAGCCTGAATTTTTTCTTTCCTTATCATAGCCTGGATAAAGATCTTTATTAGATTTAAAAAGTGAAAGCAGGAGGTTTTCTGCAACACAAACAGCCAAGAAAACCCCTCTTTTAAGCTGATACTTACAAGCAGTCAAGAACCCAAACAAAACCCCCTAAACCCCTTTAGTGAGTTCCCTTTGTTCCACTTTTTCAGCACAAACTCAGTTGCTTGTCAGGGTGTTTGATGCCTCTTTCCATGAATGAAAATGTAATAAATCTTCTATTGCAGAGGCATTATTTATGATTATGGCCTCTTATAGGAAGGATTTTACTTAGGTTTGTTTTTTTTCCAGCTTAAAAATAACTTGCAGCCTTTCTGCTGGTTTTGGTCAAGTATCACAAACCAAGATGTTCAACCCAGTTTTAGGAGACTCAGATTTTGCCACCTGGAGAGTGGAATTTCCATGCTGCTTCCCACACAAACTGATCCTGCATCCAGGGCTCTAATCAGAGGAAATCCTCAAGGCATGGAGTGGTGAAATACTGAATTTCATGGAAAAGGACTGGGCCACTATCAACACTCCTGATTTATCTGGAATTACTTCACTTTTTCAGTTAGAGGAGCACAGAATTCTCAGTTTGGATTGAGGCACTGATCTATTAATCCTTTTATTGAGATAGATCCAGAAGTTGTAAAGAAAGAATTATAAAAAGATGAATATCCCATGGGATATTGAGGTGGCTTCCCAAAATCTCTTCTGCCCTCACATCCAGTGCAGGTTTTACCCTGACCTTGACCAGCCAGGAATGGCAAATCCTGAGGGGTTGGGATTGGCCTTTTCCTTTGTGTAGCTGCTGACATTTTGGGAAGAGGAGGAGATCCAAGCTCCTGCTTTTTGGGAGCCCAGAAATCCAGAGGATTTAACACCTCCTCATGGGCAGAGGGAGGGAATTGTGCATCCCTTCACAGAAACACTGAACTGATCAGATGAGAAATGCTCCAATATCAGCCAAAAGGGTGAAAATCCCCAGCTGGAGTAGGAGAACAGAGCTGAATAAAACATTTTGGAGCTCCCTGGCTGTGTTTTCCCTGGATGCTGGGGCAGGGGTTGGAGGCACTGTTGGAAAAGGAGACAAAATGACCTCGCTCCTGTCCTGGCTGTGATCCCTTCTGTGCTGGAGTATTCCACACTCAGGCTTCCATGCTGGATACCATGAAATACACTGCAAAACTGCATGGAAAAGGCTTCTCTTGTGTTTAAAGAAAGCAGCAAATAGTAATAATAATTTTAAATAACCCTTAAGGGATGATGCCAGAGATACTGGGAGCACCGAGGGTGCCACAGCCTTGCTGGAGCTGCTCCTACAGCCCTGAGCTTCTCCAACCCCTTTGTTTTCCTCTCCCCCTTTCCTGGGGATCTCATCCAGCTGTTCCATTTACCTGCTGGAATTTCCCAGATATTTATGGATAAATCTCCAGGGCAAAAATCCTTGTGTGCCCAGTGCAAATATACTCTGGGAATCTCCTGAATTAGAAACTTTAACTTCTTGTATCCCCTGGGTTGGGAAGTTGGAGATTTGCTGAATTCAGCATCCTGAAAAGCCATCAGTATCATGTGTCCTTAATTCTGTACAAAGGTTTTTCTGCTCCTGGATTCATTTTTTGGGATACTGAGTAGAGGCAGCTCTTTGAGCTTTTGAGAGTAAAAGCAGTAAATAAAAATCCCTTTTTTTTTTCTTTGTACTTGGTGGATGTCACCTTTTCTTCTGGAGTTCTGTATCACTGATTGAATAAAGTTAAGCTCCAGGGTAGGTTTAGAAAGGTTATTTTAATAAAACCAACCAAAAGTTAACAACACAGAGAGTGGGTGAGAGGCCACAAACATACAACTTGATAAATTAAACAAGACTTCCTTGGGCAGGTGATATTTTTCATGGTATTTTAGCTAGCTGGGAGAAAATTCCTGGAGCTCTTTGTGTAATATTAGGAATGATCCTGCAGGACACTGAACTGCATTTCCTGCTCTAGAACAGACTAATCCTACAAGATCAGTGCAAAAATCTGTGCCTAAATGTCCATTTTTCTAATTGCAGTCCTTTTCCATGGATAAATGCATTGCAGTAGATTTATTCACTGGGCAGGTTCAGTGCAGACATTGAGCAGGAAAAGGTTGTGGCACTGTCAGCACCACAAAATCCAGGGCTGATTTAAGGTTTGTTATTAACCCACGGAGTAAAACAGGAACAGCCTGATTTTATGTCTCTGGGTAATCCAATTCTGCTGGAATTGCTGGAGATGAAAAATGAATGACTGGAAGAGATGAGATTTGAATCCTTTAGAAATGCCAAATGATAAGAGCAGTTGCAGAAAAGTGATGCTGGGTTTGCTATAAACAACAAATGTTGCATAACGCTGGCTGTGTTTTTCAAAACCAGATGTTGCAGCAGTTGACACCAGGATTTCTGCAAGTTATTTGCTCATCCTTCAGCTGCTTCACCACATTCCCCCTCTCAATACCCATTTTACACATTCTTTCTCATTATAATCCTGTAGTACTCACAATTCCAGTCAATATTCAGTGTATTTTAGCTGTGATCACAACTCAGGGGTCCAGAATTCTCTTAAACAAGCATACTGAGGTAGATTTTGTTTTAAATTAACCTTCTGCGTGTTCAGATCTTCATGTTCAAACCTTCATGCCACTAAATATTGTCTGGGTGGCTCAGCCATGTCTGGCGAGCAGATTTATCCCTGTGGTGCTCAGCATGTGGCACAAAATCATTTCAGAAGCGTGAGAGAAACCCAGGGAAGTCTTTTGAAAGGAACAAACCTCTCCAAAAAGCAGAATGTGCAGCAGAAAGCAGTAAGTAATGAATTGACATTATTCATCAGCCCAGGGATTGATGTAATTGTAATTGGGAATTACATGGAGGAGGAACAGTTGAGAGGATCAGGACAGGAATGTTCATTTTCTCCTTGTGCAGACAGGCACAAACATCTGTAGAGCTGAATTTGGGGGCTCTCAGAATTTTCATTGCAAATATGACTCAAAGAAGAGATTTTTAAGCAGCCAAGAGCCAGGTGGGAACATCTGTAACCAAACAGGACCTGCTGTGCTCCCCTAAATCCCACCTGCAGGGCTGGAGGAGAGAAACTTCTGGAATGAGCCCAGAGGAGCCAGGGAGCTGCTGCAAGGACTGGGAGAGACTGGGAGAGCTGGGGGGGGCTCACCTGGAGAAGGGAAAGCTCCAGGGAGAGCTCAGAGCCCTTCCAGGACCTGAAGGGGCTCCAGGAGAGCTGGAGAGGGACTGGGGACAAGGGATGGAGGGACAGGACACAGGGAATGGCTCCCACTGCCAGAGGGTGGATTTAGATGGGATTTTTGGGAGGAATTGCTGCCTGTTAGGGTGGGCAGGCCCTGGCACAGGTCCCAGAGAAGCTGTGGCTGCCCCTGGATCCCTGGAATGCCCAAGGCCAGGCTGGACAGGGCTGGGAGCAGCCTGGGATGGTGGAAGGGGTTGGGGTTGGAACTGGATGGGCTTTAAGGTCCTTTCCAGCCCAAACCACTCTGGGATTCTCTGGGGACACAATAAAACATTGAAAAGGCCACAACAAAACCTTCAGGCCACAACTGGTAGGGAACAGAAGATGGGCAGAGGGTGGCCTTGGGTGGAGCCTCCCTGGGGACAGGGACAAGGGAGGTGACACAGGCAGGTCCCTGCTGCAATGGTGCTCTGTAACCTCACTGCAGTTTTGTTGGGCACTTAAAGGAAGTTCCTTGTGATAAGCATTGGTTTGAGTCTTACTGGTAACAAAAAATTAATAAGAAATAGTCCTGAAAACAGAGAAACAGCTTGTAAATGGGGATTCTCTGGAAATAAAGTGACAGAATTCTGGGCTCTGCTTGTTAGGACTGCTCAGGGAAAACTCACCATGCACAGCATGTGTCCCTCCAGGCACCTGTCACTCAGGTAAGATTTTAGTGACTCTGGGTTGAGATAATTCTGCTTTTGTAGTTTTAAGCCAGTGTAAATTGGCTTTTTGTAAGAAAAATCCATTTATGTTTCCCCATGAGTGCAGTCAGAAGGCAGGAGGAATTTATGACAGACTAGAAAGTCAATGAAATAAAGGTTTTTTCATGGTGAATTTCTGATCTGGGCTTCTTGGGAAGTGAGAGTTTCCAAGAATTGAGCACGTCAAATATCTGATATGTAAGATGGTGTCCTGGCATTCCATCCTTTCCACACTCAAATCCTGTTTTTACTTACACCTTATTCAGATGGAGGCTGAATTTTTTTTTGAAGCTGCAGGAAGGGAGGAGTCAGGATGTCAACAGAGCCATGAAACCACACTGAACTTGTAAAAGCAGGCCCTGAAAACACAGAGACTTTTCCTCATCCCAGTTTCCCTGGAAGGGAGGGTGTTTATTCCTTGATGTCATTAAGATAATTCCATGTGTGTGCAGTGTGTTATTCCAGCCATGAGTGGGGTGATAAGAGCTTTGCCAGGAGTGGATTATTTGGGTTAAAAGTGCTTGGAATGAGGCTTTCCCAAGGCTGGAAGTGAAAATAGCATAAAATGGGGGTGCCACTTCATGGAATTGGGCACCTGGAACAGCCCCACAGGTCATGGGATGCTCCCACAGCAAGGCCTGGCACTTCCCAAAAATCACCACTTCTGCCTCTGTTCAGGAATATCCTCCTCATTCTTCTTCTCTCTTTGTTTCTCCACAGTGAGTGTTGAAAAAGTGGAATTAAAGGGGCTGGCACACAAGAAGAATGAAAGAAATGTTGAGTATTCCTTTGAGGTAAGTTTGGGTTTCCTTTCCTGTGAAAGAAGGGAGGGTAATACTTAAGGAGGAGTTGAGGAAATTTTCAAACTTTATTGTTGGATCCCAAAAATCCTTTGTGAAAGCAGAGCTCCTTTGGGACTGATAGTTTTTAACCAATGATTTGAAAGTCATAATGGCAGAGTTTCAAAGTCTGCCAGACTTTTCAGACTTCAATCCCCACTTTTGGTATGTGAGGATTGACCAAAAAAAAAAAAGAAAAAGTCATTTTAATGCAGGAAATTTTGGCAGTGTTTATTTAGGGGGAAATATGATGCCACAATTACAGGATGCTGTATCCATATCTATATCCAAGTTCATTCTTCTGCTGGAATGCAGAAGCCAGAGAGAATTTAAATGTTAATCTGGACAAAGAACAATGTGGGCTTGGAAGGAGGCAGGGAGGGAGCCAGTGGGACGTGGTTCCAAAAGGTTGGAGGGCTTGAGGAATTCTCCAGGGCTTGAGGAAAACCTTGTGGAGCAAAAATTGGGGGGGACTTGACTGGAAGAGAACTTTCACAATGGTCTAAAAGCATTTCCAAAGGTTCTGCTGGAGGGAGGAGTTCATCCCTGAAACCCTGGGTGAATTCAGGGATGAGCTGGGCGCTGCTCTTCTCCCATCTGGAACCAAGCATTCCAAAATTTGGGATGCACAGCCCAGAAAACATCTTTGGTTTGTTTAATGAGCCCAAAATGGGGGTGAGAAAAGGAGAACACAAAAGGAACCAGGTGGGAAAATCCTAATTATCCCCAATTTCACCAGGTTATTCCTTAAACTCCCAGCCAGGGCAGAGCATCAGCTCAGCATCTGCTGGGATTGTTGGCAGCATTAAACTCAGCTGGATTCATGGAGAATGTCCCAAATTTCCTGAATCCCCAATTGTTCCAAATGTCATCAATCACACACAGGATTTTTCCAAGGGCTTTTCAAGCTCTGTATGAAGCCTGCAGTTGTCTCCACTCCAATTAAGATCTCGTGAAACTTCTTTTCCTATTACAAATTTTTCTATAAATAACAGAAATTACTGTACCCAGTGTTTGCCTCAACAGCTTGAACTGAAGGAAGAGCAGAAACTTGAGCTGAGCTGATAAATTGCTGTTTGCTGGGTTAAAAACCCAGTTATGGGATGGTTTTGTTCTGTTCAGGAGCTTGGGAATAGCAGCTCAATGGATGGAGCAGTTTAATATTTGCACTGCCATTGTTCCCCCATTTGCAGTTCACATTATTGTTTTATAAGTATGGAAAATTCAAGTTAAAACAGAACTCATGGCAATTGTTAGGTTAGTCCAGAACTAGAAAAAAAGGAGAATATTTCCTGTTCTTTCTGAAATTTCTTGTGAATTTTAAAAAATGTTTATTTACCACAAACTTAAAAAAAAACCAAACCACAAATTTGGTAAAACCGCTCAAGTTTTTCTGTCTTCTTTTCTCCTCCCCCCTCTTTTTTTTTTTTTTTTTTTGTGTAACAGCTCTGCTGAGAGGAAATTCCACCCTTATGTAATATATTTTGAAATCCTCTCCTCTCCCCACTCTTTTTGGCAGCTTTTGGATGGCTGGAAAAACTTTGTGTATGTTTGGAGTTGTCATTGAAACTAATATCATGTGAGAGGCTGCTCTGTGATCCCCAGACACCCACCCAGCTCCTTCCCCTGGGGGTCCAGGTGCCTCCAGACTCCTCCAGTGAAGATTTTGGATCCATAGGGATCATCCCTGACATTCTCATGGTGATTTTCCTCAAGCCAAGAAATCCTGATTTTTGGCTCGGTTAAACTTCATTTCCCAAGCAATAAATGGTTCAATATCCAAGGATGTTGTGGCTTGTTTGTGTGGGAAGAGATGCTGAATATTCCCTTTTTTAGGGCATGGACAGGATGGAGTGTGGAGCAGGAGCTGCAGGTTTCATTGGGAAGGTTCTCTCTGGTTTTTTGCTGCCATTCCCAGTTTCTGTGGCATATGGAGTTGATTAATTAGCAATTGTGTGAGGGGAGCTGTTCTTGTTGGAAAGCAGATCCTCCAAAGCAGCTGTTTTCTTTAACAATAATGAGGGGAAAAAATTCCATTACTCCATGGTTGCTTGCTTAACTCTGGATGTCTGCAGTGTGTAAGGGCTGTGTAAACTCCAAGGGGCTTTTCCAAGCATCCAGAGGAGTTGTTAATGGAAAACCAGCAGGAATTGGGCAGCAGTTTTGTCCTTGTGCACAAAAAAAAAGTGTTTCCTTATTGATGTCACCCATCACGACATCTGTGAGGGACAGTTGATCCCAATTACTGAATTTTGAGGAACCAAATTTAATTAATTACTAAAGCAAATCCTTCTTGCTCTTCCCCAAGGTCCTGTGGTCTGATTCTTCGGTGACGTTGGTAACCAAATCTTCTGCTGAAGTGACTGAATTTATTTCAAAGGTAAAGATAAAAATAAGAAAAACACTTTGAAAATGAAAAAAATATTTTGTCCCTCTCTCTAATTTTGTTCAGTGATATTTTTCGAAATGTGCCAAGATAATTCATCTTGAATTTCAGCAAATATTTGATTTGTAACTGGCAGTGGCTTGAATCTCATAGAAATAACAAGACTTCTTTTCACTTTTAATTTGTCATATCCTCCCCCTTTAGCTGTCTCAGCTATATCCAGAAGAAAACTTGGAGAAATTCATTCCCTGCTTAGCTGGTCCAGATTCATTTTACCTGGAACGGAACCACATGGACCTGGAATCAGACCTGAGGTATGCTGGGATTCTGTGGGGTTTTTATCTTGACACTTGGCTTCTTTCACCAAGAAAAAGAAAAAAAACAGGAAATAGAAATATTATCTCCATAATCTAAATTACTTCAAAGAAATCAGAGCCTGATCCTAAGATTTTTCCTTGGTGTTCCATTAATTCTGGTGCATAACAATTTTTCAGGAATTGGTTCTTCAGAAATGCAGATGGTAATAATATTCTATGTTAAGCTTCCTGGAGAATTGATATTTCCTCATTCCTCGTGAAGAACAAATAGAGGATCACTGGCTTTGCAAAAGTTTGTTTTGGACTCAAAAATAACCAGAATTGTTTAAAACAACTGCTCAAAACTCAGGGAAAAAATAGAAGCCTGAATATTCACCTATCTGTATTCAGGAATGGGTTGTGGGATTTTTTTTTCCCCTTTCACAGTTATTTTCTCAGTTGTTTTACGTTGTCATGATGTTTATTTTCCTTTAATTTTAAAATTTAGGTATGTATTTAGATATTATTAAATGATTACGTTTTTGGAAGCCTTTAACAGCTAAGAAATTTTTGAAGCCTTAGCTTGTACCTCCTCAAATTATCCCAAATCATCAGGCCATTATTTAATATAATATATAATATATTTTAAATACCATAATCTGTGGCGGATCACATCAGGTTTATCTTTCTAAATCTGATTTTCCTAGGAAATTTTGGAATAACTTAAATTCTTTTCAGCTACCGCTGTCTTTATCTACGCAAAATGAGATTATTATAATATTAATATTATTCTGATCTTAATATGATATTATTATAAAATTCAATGACACTTTAAAATATTAATTAACTTTATTAGAGCTTCTCCTTTACCCTTTTTTCCCCTAAGCCACGGTGGATATTGGTTTTCCATAGGCAGCAGCCAGCAGGTGCATGCCTGGATTGTTTCTCATGGCAAGCAGCATTCCCTTGCTGTGCTCCAACTTTTTGGGAGGCTGCAGGGAATGTGTGTGGCTGCTGTTTGGGAACAACAGCTCTGCAAATCTGGGTTAATGGAGCAGCAACTGCACTGCCAGAGCTCGGGGAAGGAGCTGGGAAATTCAGCACTCAACTCGGGGGTTTCCAGCTGGGAAGCACCTCTGGGTGTGTGAGGGTGCAAAGTTTTGGGAGATTGGCATTTTTTGGTGGAATCTCAGAGTGGTTTGGGTTGGAAAGAACCTCAGAGCTCATCCAGAGCCATGGCAGGGACACCTTCCACTGTCCCAGGGTGCTCCAAGCCCTGTCCAGCCTGGCCTTGGGCACTGCCAGGGATCCAGGGGCAGCCACAACTTCCCTGGCACCCTGTGCCAGGGCCTGCCCACCCTCCCAGGGAAGGATTTCCCCCCAGTATCCTGTCTAAATCCACCCTGTTCCAGCTCAAACCCATCCCTCCTTGTCCTGCCCCTCCACCCCTTGTCCCAAGCCCCTCTCCAGCCTCCCACAGGCCCCTCCAGGCACTGGAATGCTGCTGGAGGGGCTCCCTTCCCTTCCCTTCCCTTCCCTTCCCTTCCCTTCCCGAAGCACAGGGAAAACGTGGCAGAAGCTTTTCCCTAAACTGCCAGACTCTGCATCTGCTGTTTATCTCCAAGAGGAGGGAATTCAATAGCAGATCCATCTCTGTTTTATATTCCTCAGGTTCCTGCATTTCAAAGGCAATTTTCAAGTTTACATTTGAGCATTTTCTGCCTTAGAAGTGTTCAGGGTTCCCTAAATGAGGCATCTTTGCTGAAACACTCGCCAGAGTGAAAACAACCCAGGGGTTGGTTTTGTATTAAGGTTTTGTATTAAGAATAAGAACATCCATAAATTTCCAGAATTCAGAATTGCATGGTGTGTTTCAGCTTTTGAATTTCCAATCTGATTTCCAAGTGTGTTGTCCAGAGTGCAATCCTGATGGATTTGGGAGGCTCTAACAGGGCAGGGCTTTGTTTGCTGCAGGTACCTGGCCCCGTTCCCCTCCCATGTGGTGAAAAACGACCACGTCAGGAAGTTCTTCAGCACTTCATCTCCCTCACAGCAACTTCAGAGCTCAAGTGAGTTGAAATGAAGTTTAAAAAAGTATTTTTTTTGTACTGCATTTCACAAACTGATGCCATTTGTGACTCTGTTCCTTTTTTCCAGATCCTGGCAACCCCTCCTTGTATAAAGTAGGAACTACGCTGGGAACATCTGGAAGGTGAAATATTTATCTTGTTTACAAATCATTCTCTTAAGAGACAATTTTCATGTCCTCCAACAAAACCCAGTCCCCCTGCAAGGAGCAAATATTGTGGCTTCCTTTACCACTTCCATATGGAAAGATTAACAGTTTCCATAGGATTATATTTGGGCATCTTTACTTCTTTTTAATAATACAAAGGCCGTTCTGTTGAAATTGCAGAGAGGCAGAGGAATATTTAATATCTGTGATTACTGAAGGAAATTATTGAAGGGAAATTCTGTAAGGTGAAGGTCCTTCACCCTTTGCCAGAATTGCCCCATTTCACTGAGCTGTGGAACGGGGCAGGTACAAATCCATACCTGGGTCCTAACGGGATGGTCCTTCCCACAATCCCGATTTCTGTGGTCACAGCAGCTGAGCTCCAGGTGACACAGGTTCCCCAAGGTGCCCACCCCAACCCTGTTCTCTTTTCCAGGCCTATCTGTGGGGTGGCTGGAATTCAGTCTTCCCAGAACCACGTCCAGCACTCGGCTGCTGCCCCAGTGTCCCTGCCCCACTGCTCGCACCCCGGAGGCGCCGGCTCCTCGCTGGGCTACCGCTCGCAGCTGGAGCCCTCCTCCCCTGCCATGCTGATGTCTTCCAGCCCTCAGACCCCCCAGACACAGGAGCAGAACGGCATCCTGGACTGGCTCAGGAAGCTGCGCTTGCACAAGTATTACCCTGTCTTCAAACAGCTCACCATGGAGAAGGTAGGGCAGGAAATGCAGGGAAGCAGCTTTGGAGTGATGCTCGTGTTCTCCAGGCTGGGAACGTCTGCTCTGAGGATCACACAGGTTCCTGGCACGTGCTGGGGAGGTTTTCACTTTGTGGAAGCAATAATGAACTGATGAAAAACCTTCTTGCTGTTTTCAGTCTGTTCTGTGTCCAGGGCTGTCCAACAGCTGCTGCTTCTCCAAGGTTTCCTCGTGGAATGCTTGGAGATCCAGCTTGGAGATCCAGCCCTGCTTGGCTCCCTGGACATCCCTTTGTGTGCAGGAGATACCTCAATATGTTGGGTTCTCCTGATTTCTGCTTCTTGGTTGATTTTTCTCCTGTAATATTTGGTTATTCTCATTTTAAGAAATAGATTTTTGTGCCATGGATATGAACATGAGTGAGTGGGGTTTGTTTCCTGCAGAAATTCCTCTGGAAAAATCATCTCTTACATCTTTGCACTGTAAAAGTCCCAAATAAGAGCTGTGTGTGCTGGATTTTATCTAAACAAGGTTTCTGAGCATTTTCCCAGCTCCAGTGGGAGATTCTTTGTCCTCTGTCTTCTGGCCTGGAACGCCCTCCAGTGGAGGGAGGGCTTGGGCTGAGCTTTGTGCTGCTTCTGGAATATTTTATGGATTTAATTTCAGTCTCTTACCAGAGTCTTCTGATTTCATTTTCTTCATTATAAGAAGGGAAATATACTGGGTTTTTTCTTTAATAAAGTAGTAAAACTCCATATTCCGGTATATTTTTAAAAAGCAAATATTATTATGCATACTTCATTGACTTTCATTTTAATTACATTATAATATAAATGTCTGTATCTATCTCTATATTTTATTATTAAATTTACTATTTTCCACTGCACTTCTGTGGTAAATGACACACTGGGAAAACTGGATTGATTTTCTAAGATCCTTCAATTCACTGATAGCACCAAGTTCTATTTTAATTTAATTCTAATATGTACACGAGTTATTTAATCTTTATTGTGACTGGTTAATACAAGCACACTCCTAATTTAATTAAATCTGCAGGTGTTCTTTCTTTCATGCCAGTCCCCCACACTTTCCTTTTACACTGTAATTGAAAACTGGAGTTGAGAGTTTCTTTGAATTTAAAAATTATTTTAAAGTTGGCTTTTGGAATTGCTCTTCACTGACAATGGGAATAAGAATATTCCAGGTTACAAAACTAAACTTATTTTTTCTTTCCAAGTTTCTGAGTCTTACTGAGGAAGATCTGAATAAGTTTGAGTCCCTCACCATGGGAGCAAAGAAGAAGCTCAAGACCCAACTAGAGCTGGAGAAGTAAGTGAGGGCTGGGGGAACTTTTTTTAAAGTCAAAAATTGCAAATTTTACAGTGGTTTTTGCTTCCCAGACCACAAACCTACCATGATTCCCCCCTGAAGATATGGATGATTATTATCTCCATTACTAACAATATTTAGTACTTTCTGGTTTACCAGATTTTTAAATTTACAAAATGTACATATTGTGTTTAGATTTCTTTAAACTTCTGTCACAGTTACTGCAAAGATTTTGGGCTTCCCATCCACTTGACATTGATGGGGGCTGTTGGGTTTGAGGCCCAGGGGATGCACTCCCAAAGTCAGCCCATTTTTCCTGGGAAGTGACAATTTTTTGGCTCCAGTCCATGTGGATGGAGCACAGCAACTTCAGGAGCTGCCTCAGTGTCCCACGGTGACCCCAGGCAGCTGTGACAGCCCTTGGGGACACTGATGCAACAGATTGTCCTGGCTTTTGCATCTCCACTTACAGGGAAGTGTTTATCCTGCTGTTCCTTAAAAAGCAATTAGGAATCCGAGTCTGTGCCCATTTATCAGAGCTCCTTGGCAGCATTTTCCAGCAATCCTAAGTTTTGCCAGAGTTTGTTTGGAAAAGGAAAAGTTGGGACTGTGTTTGTTTTCTCTTTGGGTTGGGTGTGCAGGGCTGGGTTTGAGATGTGCTGACATAAAATGTGGTAGAATTTCAGAGTTTAGTCAGGGTTTGGTGATGTTTTACCCTGCACAAATAAGAGCTTAGTGTTATAATTAGATGGCAAACAGTCCAGCCCTGACTGCTGGCAGTTATGGTCAGCACTGATGTGATTTCCAAGTGTGTTCTTCAATGGGCTTTGTCTGCTTTGGGTTCATTCAGAAACTGATTTATTTTTGGTTGTGTTTACCCAGTATCTGTCTCCTCACTCTCCTCTCCATCACCCTGCAGGGAGAAATCAGAGAAACGGTGCCTCAACCCCTCCACGCCTTCCTCAGTGACCAGCAGTGGGGTGGCCAGGGTGCCCCCCACCTCCCACGTGGGGCCCATCCAGGGCATCCGGGGCAACCACGCCGCAGGTAAGGGGAGCAGGGGACACTGCTGTGCCCAGCTGTGCCTCACAGGGTCACCTCACTCCTCTGCTGCTTATTCCCTGAGCTGTGTCTTCCAAAAGCTTAATGGGGAGCAAGCAAAAAGGGTGATTTTGGTGATGATTGGGGCAATAGTAAGTGAATTTTTCCATCTCTGCTGGGAACCTGGCTGGGCCATTCCACCTCTGATGTACCCCTGTAAATCCTGAGCGTGGCTGTGTCCTCCTGTCAGTGTCACCTCGTGTCCCTGTCCCTGCAGAGCTGCGAGTGGACGTGGACCAGCCAGCCCACCCCCTGCCCCGGGAGGGCAGCTCCTCCGAGTACTCCAGCTCCAGCTCCAGCCCCATGGGGATCCAGGCGCGCGAGGAGAGCTCGGACAGCGCCGAGGAGAACGAGAGACGTAAGCAGAGCCCCCCGGCCGTGCCCCGCGCCGTGCCCAGGGCTGCCCTCACCGCTCCTCTCTCCCCAGGCCTGGAGCTCCACCTGGACACCTCGGACAAGGAGAAGCCAGTGATGCTGCTGAACCATTTCCCCTCGAGCTCGGCCAGGCCCACGGCCCAGGTGCTGCCCGTGCAGAACGAGGCCGGCTCGGGCCCCGGCGGCCACCACGCGCTGCCCATGCAGATGCTGTCCCCGAGCCCGTCCCACATCGGCCCCATCCGCATGCTGGGCTCCGTGCACAAACCCGAGCGCGGCTCCGCGGACATGAAGCTGCTCTCGTCCTCTGTGCACTCCCTCTTGTCTCTGGAGGAAAGGAATAAAGTGTCTCCCGGCTCGAGGGGCAGCATCAAGATGGAGAAGGGCTTTGGGAACGCCGTGGTGGACGTCATGGCGGCGTCCTCTCCGCACCAGCCCTTGCAGGTGCTGTCGGGGGGCGCCGAGAGCGGCTCCCCCACGTCCACCATGAACTTTGGGCCTCGGACCAAAGTGGTCCACGCTTCCACTCTGGACAGAGTGATCAAACCAGCCCAGCAGCCCGGACTCATAGTGGAGACCAGCACTGCTGCCACGGTGACGTCCAGCACAGTCTTCCACGTGGCTCGTCCGCCCATCAAACTCCTGGTGTCATCGTCCCTCCCCACCGACTCCGCCATGGCCGGACAGACTTCCTGCTCCAGTAATATGCAAATAACGGTGTCCCCTGCAATAATCAACCCCCGGACTGCTCTGTACACAGCCAACACCAAAGTTGCCTTTTCTGCCATGAGCAGCGTGCCCGTGGCGCCCATGCAGGGCAGCTTCTGCGCCAACAGCAACGCGGCCTCCTCCAGCAGCCACCCGTCCCCGTCCTTCACCACCATGGCCAACCTGCCCAGCTGCCCCGCGCCCAGCTCCAGCCCCACGCTCTCCTCCGGCGCCGACAACAACTTCTACAGCAGCAGCAGCAGCAGCAGCGGCTCGGCCGGGAGCGTCCCCGTCCCCAACCAGAACCACCATCACCACCACCACCAGCAGCCGCCGCCGCAGCCCCCCGGCTGCATGGTGTGCAGCTCCTGCGGCTGCAGCGGCAACTGCGGCTCCAGCGGCATGACCGTCAGCTACGCCAACTATTTCCAGCACCCCTTTTCAGGACCTTCCATGTTTACTTTCCCTTTCCTGCCCTTCAACCCCCTGTGTAGCAACGGCTACATCAACACGCAGCAGTACAACAGCAGCACCACGTTCCCCGTGGTGCACACGGCCTACAACAGCGGCCTGGGCCCCGACTCGGTCATGGCCGGCCAGTCCACCTTCGCCGTGCCCCCCATGCAGAACTTTATGGCGGGCACGGCCGGGGTGTACCAGGCACAGGGAATGATGGGCAACGGCAACGGCTCGGGGCACAAAAAGAACGGGAACCTCTCGTGTTACAACTGCGGGGCCAGCGGGCACAGAGCTCAGGACTGCAAACAGCCGCCCATGGATTTCAATCGGCAAGGTAAAAAACGGGGGGCACGCGGGTCTGGTGGCATCTGGGAATCCCTGGCTTGTGGAAATACTTCCTTATTAAAAGGTGATGGTCTGGGCTGTTGGTAAATTTTAGGCAGCTGCCCATGGATTTCAACCGGCAAGGTAAACGGGGGGACACCTGGCTCTGGTGGCATCTGGGATCCCTGGCTTGTGGAAATACTTCCTTATTAAAAGCTGATGGTCTGAGCTGTTGGTAAATTTTAGGCAGCCCCATCAGGAGGACCCAGTGTGTTCTGTGGGGTTGGCACTGTTTTTTAGAGAGGGAGGTGCTGTGGACAGGTTGTAGCAGAATTGCTGTTGCTGCTTCTGCCTCGTCAGCCAGGTCAGCTTCGGTCATTATTGCAAGTTCTGCTGGAACTCTGGAAACTGAAATCTCTGTTCCTCTTCCCTTCCTGCCCAACACAATAACCTTAATGCAGAATTGCTGTTCAAACCCTCCTGAAGGTGCTGTTTGCTGCTGTAATTATTTTATAGGACATGTTGTTTACACACTTACAGCACAGGCTTCTCCAGGAGAGAGTGAATCCTTAATTCCAGGTAGGAAACAGCAAAAAGAGAAATCCAACTTTACCAAGAGTGCTTTTTAGTCCCATTTATCCTTTTTATTTTGATTATCTTATGTTGAGATAATCTGAGAGTAGTGTGGGTTAAAAAATGAAATATAAACTCTGAGTGAAGAGCATTGAGGTTCCATTTGACATCATGCCCTGTCTGTAGCCTTTACCTGGATTCATTTTTGTGTGGTCTCAACAGTTTGAACACCATAAATTACCAAGTGTCAGGTGTTGGGCAGCAATTTACAGCAGGAAAAAGGTAAATACTGACTGGAATTCCTGTGGCAAATGTTTTGGTAGTGGCCAGGGGGAAGCAGAGCTGCTGCCTTGAGTGGCAGAACCTAAGAAATGCAGCAGACTGATTTTTTTTTTTTAAGTTGGATTTAATTTCATTAATTAAATTCCCAGGTAAAGTCTTCCAAATTTTTTGCAAGGGCGTGGATTTACCTAAGAGGGAATGGCTTTAAGCTGAAGGAGGCCAGGGTTAGATGGAATATTGGGAGGAAACTGTTCCTGTGAGGTGGGCAGGCCCTGGCACAGGTGCCCAGAGAAACTGTGGCTGCCCCTGGATCCTTGGCAGTGCCCAAGGCCAGGCTGGACAGGGCTTGGAGCAGCCTGGGACAGTGGCAGGTGTCAGGGACAGGATGATCTGTCAGGGTTGGGACTGGATGATCTTGTTGGGTTTCCCACCCAAACCATGGATTCTGTAATTCCATGGAACAAAGCCATGCCAGCCCTAAATCTCCAAGCTCCAGTGATGCATTCCACATGTAAGCAGCAGCAGCAGGTTGGTTTGGGGGCTGGTCCCTGATGTGTAACTCTGTGTCCCTGTCCCTGTGCCAGGTACGTTCAGGCTGAAGTACGCCCCTCCCTCCGAGAGCCTGGACTCCACAGACTGAGGTTCCCCACCGGCACCGCGATGCTGTAAAGCCATGGAGAGCGACGGAGATCGAACCACAAAACTGACACGTCCAGTTGCTGTTAAGCTTAATGTATTTTTTAATCCAAAGGTGCTTTACTTTATTAGACTAGGTAGAAAATCTAGCTTAGGGGTGCAGCCAACCCAGTTTTGATTGCCAAATTCAAGCTTTGTTGTTGGAACTCCTGGCTCCGTGCCCTCGGACCGATGGATGGATGGTGGAGCTGCCAGCTGCAGTTCCTGCTGGAAGTACAGCATCCCCTGTACTGTTTTGGCTGGAGAATGCTGCCACAACGGGACTTTTCCAAGGTGAAGGGCGTGACTCCAGGGCAGCTCTGTTCTGAGGTGGAAGGTAGGAGTGGCTGGAAGGACTTTGGCACCCCTGGGCTAGGTAAAATGTCTACTTTTTTTCAAAAGTGATCAGGCACTAATCTCTGGGATTTTTAAGGATTGCACTACAGAAGAATGTAAAACTCTTCAAGCTTTCTGCACTTTTAGCAGACAGTGTCACTCTGAGACCAGTGCAAGAGGCAAAGAAGTTCCAACCTTTACAAATTGGCACCAGCAGGCTTACGGGACTTAATTCCACAATAAAAATCCTAAAAAGTCTCTCTTTTCCCTTCCAAAAGAACACACACGGTTCCTTCTGGAAACAAACTCGTGCTTCATTGTCTCACTGTTACTAGCTAGTGCTGGCTTCCCAGCACTGGAATAAACTTAGTTTCCAAGGGTCCAAGTCCCAGAGACTCCAGAGTCATAAAGGCTTCAAGGATATTTTCCTGTAATACACAAAACCTTTACGTCCTGTTACTGTATATAGGTCTCTTTCACAGAAACCTTATTATTCTGCTTTTGTAAATGAATTTTAAACCATCCTAAAAAAGAAAAAAAAAATCAAGCTAAGAACTCTGGCAGCAGAGTTGATAAGCTTTTGCTTTACTTTATATAAAATACCCTTTGGCTCCTGCCCCAGGATTCAGGAGTGGTAGGAGTCAAACATGTAAAAGGTAGTAAAAAACTTCATTATTATCAAGACTTGGAAGGATTTCTTGTCGGCCTCCTTCGTTGCAGTAGGTTGTAGATGAGTAGCTTTGGTGTTAACTACTTAGTCCATCATTTGTGGGTGACAAATCTAAATTAGGACTCACGAGGAAGCCAAACCCATCTCGAACTGCTAATTTGAAACACTTTGGTCCTGTCTGGTTGAAAGAAGATCCTAATCCTCATGGCTCCCCCCCGGGAATTTGACAGCATTAAATGGGTGAGGCCTCCTCTGTAGAAGTGTCTGACAGAGAAATTTGCATCCTGTAATTTGAGAGACACCTTGAAAGTCTGAAGCCTTGTTTACACTCGGAGGTTTCCTTACACCGGGATGAATCCATAGGATTTGGGGTGGAGCAGTGGCCTGGGGAGTCCTCGGGGAGCAGGAGGGTTTGGGGCTGTGTCAGGGGGAGCTCAGAGGAGAGGAACATTCTGGGCCATCCCTGTGCCCCAGGACAGTCTCGGGAAGGTGGGTGGGCAGAACCAACCCAGGGAGGGACCCAAAACCTGAATTTGCAGAACAGTTGGTTTAAACAAACAAACAAACAAACAAACAAGCAAAGATATTTTTTATTGCTATGCAATAAGAACCCCCTGATTTGTGTGTCCCCAGCCCAGCTCCCTCTCCCCGCTGGCTCTGCCTGCATTTGAGGACGTTCCCTGTGTTCCCATGAACAACCTTCAGACCTACAACACTAAAGGGATGAAAACTGACAATGCAATTTACTTTGCCTTAATGAGCTTGAGACAATGGTAGGAACAGTCTGTCCCACTGCATCATGCCCAAGGAAAATGTGCAGTTCCATGTTTACTATTTGCAGCTTTGAGGGTCTCTCCAGTGGCCTGGAACATGTGCTGAAAGCCAAACTTAGTGTTATTATTATTATTGTTGTTGTTATTATTTTTTTCACTTTTTTTAAACAGTATTTTAAAGTTGTATTTAAAGAAACTGTATTTCAACACACATGTGAGTGTTCAAAACCCTCTTGAAACAGCAAAAAACAGCAGCAGCAGCAAAAAAAAAAGTCATTTCTGTACCAGTTGTGTTTTGTTTTACTGCCCAAGGCTGGACACAGTTGTGTCTGATCTTCATCACAGAAAAAAATCATATCAAAAGGACTGTAAAACTGAACTTCTGTCCAGCAGATTGTTTCATTCCTTTCTCCAGAGCTTTCTTTAGGATCTTTCCTGTGTGTAGAGTTATGGCTGATGTTTCCAGCAAACTGTTTCATTCCTTTCTTTGGGATTGTTTCCTTTGTGTCAAGTCAAGGCTGATGTTTCTTCAAGTGGCTCGTGGCTGCATTTGGAACGGTTGGGTCTGGGTTTGGAGTAAGATCCAAGCCAGAAGGACCTGGAGGCAACACGAGTGTCCAAGAGGAAAATGTGGTGAGCCAGCAGCAACCTCAGAGCCTTCCCCAAATCCCAGTGAGCTGGGGCTTCAGACCTGCCAGTGAACACCCTCCACTCTGTACCCACAACAACCAAAGTTGGTAAGTCCCAACAGAGCACCTTAATTCCATAGAATTATCCTTAATCTCTCCTTCAAAGGCACAAATCCATCTTTTTACCCCTAAAAAGCAAGGCAGCTTGGGTTGGAATAGTAGAGTTCCAGCTGCCCTGCCTGAAGGAAGCAGTTCTTAAACCCTATTTTTGTACATTGAGAGATGGAGATTTCAAAGAATGTTATTTAGCCCTATCTTTGTCCTGCAAGTATAAAAAGAATTAGTTCTCTAGATGGATTTCACTGTGGAATGGGAATGAATTTTCAGTGTAAAAGGGAAGGGAATCCCCAGTCCCTGCAGGGGCACAGAGAATCAGGGAGGAGCCTTTCCCAGGGGAGGGAGCAGCAGGTGCTGCAGTTTGATGATGGAAAGACTCAAAATAGGATGGAATTTCCAGCAAACTCCTCCTTGCCCTGCAAATTAAGCATTAATGAATATTCTGGGCTCAGCCCTAATGGGGAGAGCAGAGAGGGAACTGAGATACTGATCAGAGGGTTCCACCCAACTTTTATTGGAAACTACATTTGAACAGTTACTAAAGTTTATCAAAACTGGTTTTTATTCAAACCAGCTGTCACACTCAGCTTTTTGTGAAACCTTTTCACACCAGGGTCATTAAATCTTGGCAAATTAAGCACCAGACTTGCCAAAGTAACAGTCCAGCTCCCCTTTCCTCGAGGGGCAGAGGGTGAGCCAGGCTGGGGCACCAGAGCCTCCCAAAATCCTGGGGGGCAGAGCTGTGCCAGAGGGACCCTCGGAGTGCTGGATCCAGGCTGGGCTGGAACACCTGTAAATGGGATAAACGTGAGCAAATCTGGGCAGAAATCCCTGGAATTGGGAGAGTAGGAATCACTTTGGCTGGTTGAGGCCCCACAGCTCTTGTAACAAACCCTTGGAATTACCCATTTGTTCCCCGAAATTTTCCTGATGTACACAAGAACTGTGTCGGTACTGAAGCAGAAAGCAAATCCTGTGTGTTTTCAAGTGCAGATTAACAGCTTCTCTTGGACATAACTTTCCATTAGGAATGAAGGAAATTCCTGCTCCATTTGAGCCATTTCTTTTACTTCGATCACTTCTAGTATTACAAATTCTGCATGTAACTTTATAAATATTTTAAATAGTTTTGTAAATATTTAATATTCAGCTAATTTGATTTTGAATTGTAAATGTCAAGTATTCTGGTATTGGGATTTTTATGTTTTATTATACTTTGTTAAAAGTTAAATTGTACATTTTTAGAATGTTTTTATCTGAGTAAATTTAATGTATGGAAAATAAAGAGTTAAACAGAATCCCTTGGCATTGGCTTTCATTTGAAAGGGATTCAGATGTGGGGGGGGAGAGATGTTCCCTTCTCCAGCTTGGCAGTAGCAGGGAATTATTTTTAATTCTTTTATAATTATTTCGCTGTGAAAATGCCTAGGAATAACCACACGAGCCGGAATTAAGTTGGGATGTAATCCATCCGTATCAGCACTGTATTAATTTTAAAAAAGCAACATTTGTACAGGAATATCAGTCGATCACGTCGTAATTACAAGTACAGTTGTCAGTTATGAGTTAAACGAGTTCTTACACGGACAGAACTAAACAGAACAAGCCGCATCGAAAAGTTCACGTCGGAGTAAAAACACAAAGGACAATAAAAAACGGGCAGGGGCCCCGGGAAGGAGATGCATGCAGAGAGTGGAGGAGGAACGAGGTGGAGGAGGCACCGCGCACGCAGTGCCAGGCGCTGCAGTATTGCTTCTGTCCCCGCCACGGGGACACCGCGACACCGGGGACACCGCGGGGACACCGCGGGGACACCGCCACGCCTCGCTGGACAGCGCTGCACAAACACAGGTTTGTCCCACGGGACAGCTCCCCCTGCGGGAGCCTCCAGCCGCGCCTCCCATCGTTTGTTCGTCAGCTCTCCCGGCCCTTGAGCTGCTTCTCCTGATCCTATGGATCGCTGGAAGCCAGCTCGGATCAACACACAGGGATTGGGGCTTTGTAACAGACTGGAGTTTATTTCAGTGTTACCTGGTGGGGTGTGTATTTTACAGTTAGACACTTCTAAAACTACGATAAAGCTGTGGTGTTTGGTATGAGTATTCCAGAAACCGGCGCCGCCCCTGAGCGTGCGGCGCACAAAAACCGGAGACACAAAGAGTTGTCCTTCCCCAGCTCACCCCAAGCACTTGCCTGAACTCCCTGCAGCACGAGTCTGATGGAGCTGCAGAGGAAAATTCTCCCCTCTGGAACGTTAAAATGCATTTGCTCTCGTGAGAAACCTTCCCATTTATAACCAAAAAATTTAAGGAATCGTAGGGAGATTTTCCCGCAAACTCACAGGAAACACTTTAGTTCCTCCCTGGCGCCTGTTTGCTCGTTAAAAGTAAATCGAGTGTCCCTTTCTCTGCAATTTCACATGCACAATTGGGCTCCTTTCATCAGGTCCAGACCTGTAAATGTGCCTGTGTGGAGTATTATTAGGGCAGGTTTCAAAGCTGGAGGTGCTCGTCTGTACTGTTTAATAGTCACAAACAAGGCAAGGTGAGATGAGACACCTGCTAAAGCAAGACTATGCTAAGGACTGAGAGCGTAGGTGGCATCCGGTTCTTTCCCTGGGGGTGTGTGGGGAAGAGTGGGGGTGATGGCCAAGGGTCAACCCAAATCCTAGGCTAGGGCTGCTGGCGTGTCCTAGGCGGAGGCTGGCGCTCCAAAGGTCTCCTGGGAGGCGTAGACCATGTAGAGGAATCCATCCTCGTCCTTCTCGCTCTCGTACACCTCGGAGATGGGCGTGGACACGCTCACCATGCTGTGCCCGTTCACCAGCAGGAAGAAGGCCTGGTTGGAGTTGAGCTGCAGGCGTCGCCTGGGGAGGGGTGAGGGGGAAGGGGGACAAAGGACAGATGGCAAGGGACAGTGCTCAGTGACAGCAGCAAGGTCAGAGAGTCAGGGGATGGTTTGGAAGGATTTAAATGAAGCTCATCTCGTGCCAACCTCTGTCACGGGCATCTTTCCCTGCATGCACCCACCCAGCCCTGTCCCTCAGAACTGGACTGAATTCCTGCACTAAATCCAGGTGGATGCATCCACTGGCAGAGCCCTGACTCAGGGAAAAGCTGCTCTGTCCCTCAGAACTGGACTGAATTCCTGCAGGCAGGTGCATCCACTGGCAGAGCCCTCACTCAGGAAAAGCTGCCCTGACCCTCAGAACTGGACTGAATTCCTGCACTAAATCCAGGTAGATGTATCCACTGGCAGAGCCCTCACTCAGGAAAAGCTGCCCTGTCCCTCACAACTGACTGAATTCCTGCACTAAATCCAGGTAGATGTATCCACTGACAGAGCCCTCACTCAGGAAAAGCTGCCCTGTCCCTCACAACTGACTGAATTCCTGCACTAAATCCAGGCAGGTGCATCCACTGGCAGAGCCCTCACTCAGGGGAAAAGCTGCTCTGTCCCTCAGAACTGGACTGAATTCCTGCATTAAATCCAGGCAGGTGCATCCACTGGCAAAGCCCTCACTCAGGGGAAAAGCTGCCCTGACCCTCAGAACTGGACTGAATTCCTGCATTAAATCCAGGCAGGTGCATCCACTGGCAAAGCCCTCACTCAGGGGAAAAGCTGCTCTGTCCCTCAAAACTGGACTGAATTCCTGCAGGCAGGTGCATCCACTGGCAGAGCCCTCACTCAGGGGAAAAGCTGCACTCCAGAAGGGCATTAAATGAGGGACTGGTAAAAGCACCCCTGGCATAACCAGGGATCTCTGGCTTGCAGCTCACTGGAATGAAAACCCAGAGGTCCTTGGGAAGATCAGGAAAGACGAGCAGAGCATCCCTGCAAAACCTGGGCAACTTTTAAACTCACTTTGTCACCAGGTCTGTAAGGGCCTGGTTTAACCTCAGAGCATCTCACTGCCAGGAGAAGCATGGAGGGAAGGGCAGGAGCCATAGGCTGCACAAACTGCCTGACACAGGAAACAGCTGATTTCTGATTTCCCTCAATGCTTCCAGCTCAGGGGAAATTGGAGTTTCTGCTAAATGCCTCCTGCAGAGCAGGTCTGCACAGGGCAGCTCTCTTCCCACCCAATAAACCAAATGAGCAACAGCAACTCGGGAGTGTGGAGCTGCCACCAAAGCAAGGAAAGACTGGATCAGAAGAGCTTCCTGCTGCTTCCACTGCCTGCTGAGGGGCAGCAGCAGCTGGAAACAAGGATTTATTTAGCTCCCAAGCACAGCCCTGGGCAGGGACCCTTCCAAAGCCAGACTGATCACTCCAGAGACAGCAGGCTGAGGGAAGGCAGCAGCTCTCCGAGGTTTGGGAAGGACGGTCTTTGCTGTGCATCACTGGAGCTTGCTGAGGCCCAAGTCTGGCTGCTACCAAGTTATTTATTAACACTAAAGCCAGAGAAAAAAGGTGGGAAAATCCTTCAGCCTGCAGTTAACCTCTTTGCCCAGGGCCTTTCACATTCCTGAGAAACCCTGGAAGACTTAAGCACCCTGGTTGCTGTCTCCAAAGCCCTGTCTGCCTTTTTTCCTCCTGTAGGAGCTGGGATTTGCCTGTTTTTGTTTGGACACCCTGGACAAGTCCCACAAACCAGCTCCTGCTGCAGTGTGACCATCACAAAACAAGCTCTGGTTTGCTGCTGATTTCCCAGTTACCACTGGAAACCCTTCCTGATCAAACATTGCAGCTGAGCCAGCAGAGATGCACTTGTAGCAGAATTTCTGACCACAATTTTCAACCACACAACTTCCACTCGAGGCTGTTTCCCTCTGCCTTTCCTGTAAGCTGAGCAAGAACCTCTCTGGCCTGAGCTGGTGTTTCCCAGGCCTCAGTGCTGTCACTGAGGGAAACTCCAATTCCCAAAAGATGCCAACAGCATCCCCAGGCAGCAGCACAGAGCTCTGGCTCCCAGCCCAACTCCCCTTCCCAGTGGGTGGGAAGAGGCAGCCACTCCCAAGGGGTTCTCCCTGGCAAAACAGAGGAGGAATCCCAAAATAGGCAAGCAGGAAATGCTGGAGCCCTGGGCAGAAGGACCCATGTCAGACAGGGATTCACAGCCCCAGGGTCCCTCCTACAGCTCTGGAAATGTTCTCTTGGAGCAGACTGCCAGCCCAGTTCTCTGAGTGGGGTTTTTCCAGCAAAGCAAAAGGAAAAGCACCTCCCCTGGATTTGTCCTAATGCTCATTAGATGAATTTTCCCTTTAGACCTCCCAAGTGCACCAGGGGGGAATTAACAGAGCATCACAGTCCAAGTGATCAGTTCACACTGGAATGCCAGCAGTATTACCTGATAATTTTGATTAGCTCACTCATGTTGACATGATCTGGCACCAGGAACTTGGTCTTATCCAAAACTGGGAGCTGCTTCTCTCCCTTGTACCTTTCAATGATCACCTGAGAAGAAACACAAAAAGCAGAAGCTGTGAAAGGCAGGAACAGTGTCTGGTGCCCTCATCTCCCCCTCATCTGTGAATGCAGCTCTTCCAATCTGAAAAAGCAACAATTCATGGCTCAATTACCTTAAAGGTCTTTTCCAACCCAAACAATTCTGTGTTTCCATGAGAATCAATTATCCTCACGTGCCCCTCTGTTCTGTTTGCAAGAGCCACTGCACTGAGGGGTAACACACAGGTACCAGCAAACATCCACAGCTTCAGAGCAATTTTAAAAATTTTAAAAGAGTTCCTTTGCTGCCATCACTTAACCCAGCAATGAACGACCCTGCAACAGGGAAAACCAAGGAAAGATGAAGCCCACTTCTCTCTAACTCATGGCTGACCAGGGGTTTGTGCTGCTAGAGAAGTCTGCCAGATCAGGCAGTTTTCACTGGAATTTCTCCAGCCTCATGCCATCTCTTTAAGAACTCCCACTCCAGATTACTCTGCTGTTCCATTCACCTCCCATGCTTCCTCTAACACATGAGAAAAAGCTACTTTGGAAGGGGTATAAACCCTCCAATTTCCAAATTAATACAAAAATTTCCTCAAGCGCGCTCAGAAACCAATAACTCTGCCAGGATTGCTGTGCAACCACCCCTTAATTCACAGAGAAACTGCAGATTTCCCAATTTCAGAAACGCCCTGCCCAGCAACTGAGGGTAGTTCCTGCTTTTACAAAGTGATCTCAGAACTCGTGTGCTCCTGTTTCCACAGCCATGTGGCCTTTGTTGATTTTCAGTCAACAGGAGCTACGTGACACCAAACCCTTGGATGCTTTCCATGCTCACGGGGTCTGGCTGTGCTGATCTTAAAAAGCTGCACAGGTGAAGAGAAGTTGATTGAATTCCACCAGAGAAAGAGCCTTACATCAGCTGAAATAAATGCTGGCTCATTCTGGGTAACAAAGCCCCACTATTTTTAAGCAGTTAGATATTTCTAACAGCAGGATGGAGGATGTTGACAGCACAGAAGGGATTTATTATCTGGTGTGACATTGCCACCTTATCTCATGCAGAACTGTTAATGACAATAACGAGGCAGTGACTGGCCCAGAAAGACTCCAGGGATCCCAGCAGGGACAGGAGGGAGGAGTTTGCATCACCACAACTCCAGCAAGTTCCTTAGGTACCTCTGAAGGTTTGGTTGGAACCTGTCCATGGTTGACTTTAAGTGAGAGTTTTGCCATAAATCTCTGGCTTTCAGTCTGTGGTCACAGAGCTATGGGGACTATGGTTAAGTGGTCTCTGAAAGGTGAGTAAAAAAAAGCAGTATTTGTCAGGAAACAGATCTGCAAGGAAAGCACCTTTTGGGAAAACAAATCATTCCAATAAAGTCAGAAAATCTCTGCTGTGAAATATTCCTTATTCCTCTGCCCAGCTGCACAGGGAAGCAGCAGTGGCAGCTCCAAGGTGAAGGAGTTTAAAGCCCAAAGAAAGCTGAAAACTTTTCAGTTTCTGTTTCTACAGCGGCTTCTGTCAGTGAAATTGCTCAGGAAGTGGGCACAGTTTGCAGCATTTGGTTCACAGCAGAATTTCCACACCCTGGGGTCACCAAATGTCACCACAGAGCCCAAGGCTGAGGGTCCCATTCATTTCCCTCTGCTGAGAACTCACCAGTGACAGAACACAGTCCATGCCTTTCATTTGCAGGATATTCTCTGCATTTTTGAGGATGCCACAGGTAAAATAAAATACAAACTTAGGCAGCATTTGGAGCTGAGCAGCTGAAGAGTGACAGGGTGAGGGGTGATACCCAATGT
The DNA here is from genome assembly GCA_013400215.1 of Cisticola juncidis. Taxonomy (NCBI): domain Eukaryota; kingdom Metazoa; phylum Chordata; class Aves; order Passeriformes; family Cisticolidae; genus Cisticola; species Cisticola juncidis. Next base: position 110,141 of record VXBR01004650.1, read on the forward strand.
GAGCTGGACAGCCCAGCAGCATTCCTGGAGTCCTAAGCACATTCCCAGGAAAAATGCATTTCTGTCCTCCTCAGCACTGGCTGATGAGCAAATCCATATCTGCCTCTACACTCCTGTCTCCTCCTCTTGGTGAGCCTCTGAAACTCTTAATTTGGAGCAGAAAACCACAGAGAGAAGAGCTCAGGAGGATCTCAGAGCTATGCTGGGGTGTGGTTTTCTTCCAAGTTACAAAACACAACTGCCAAACTCCGGAAACGCCACATCCTCCAGCCTCTGTGAGCACCTTGCTCCACCACACCAACTGTGAGAATTATGAGAATGCTCCTGAAATCCAGGCTCAGCCACCCTGAACAGCCACATTTCATTTTCATTCTCCTGGGGACAGCTCTACCACAGGTTTCTAACTGCTACAAAGAACACGAGACTGGAAACTGAAGTAAAAAATGAAAAGAACTGGACTTACTGGTATTTTAGTGGGGTGCTGATCCCGAATCAGTCGTACATCTTCCACTCTTTGTTCTGCAAGGGATTAAAAAAAAATATATCTGTATAAACATTCACAGTTAATGCTGTTATTTCCTTATTTCTCCACTGCTGAAGAGAGGGACCATGTGTCAGGAAAAGCCAGAAGAGGAAATTCAGGCAAAGCAATTTCCAAATGGGCCAGGACTATCAGGAGCACAGCCTCTCCTGTGACAGCTGATCCCCTGCTCCTTAACCCAAGGTGACAGGAGCTGTGTGCACCTGCCTGGCACTCCTAGAAAGTGTTAAAGGAGAGCTTTTCCTCCCCACACCCCCTCACTTTCTGCCCACTGAAGCACACATTTAACCTCACACGGTTAAGGCCTCAAATTACACCACCCAAGTTAACAACTAAACGGCCTGTGCTATTTCTGTCGGGTCCCAGAAGAGGAAATGGTCAACAATTATTTGAGCCCCGGGACTGGCCCAAGCCTGGCAGCATCAGCTTTCCTTGAGCGCTCTCGTGTTACCGAATTCCAGGTTTTATTTTGACTCGGCCGCACCCATTGTTGCAGGAGCTGCTGGAGGCTCTGCAGGACCTACACACTTTTTGCCACTCTCCGTGCCAGTTTTCAGGATAAAGTTCACCTCTCCTCAGACAGAAATATTAATAGAACGGATATCGTGAACCGGGCTAAAGTACACGAGGCAGAGTAAACAGCACGGCTGCTTTCAGGGGCCACCTCATCTCTGCATCCCCTGCCTACTTTCACATTCAGTAAACTCATTTTTAACCCCTCTGTTTTTCAGCAGGACGGGGCTTTCCAGGCTGTTTTCAGCTCTGAGAGATGATTTAGAGTTGCATCACGGCTTGAACACGCACCTGCCTAGGGAGAGAGGCACTTAGGCCAGCTCCCCGTTGGAATGCTAATGGCAGGACACTCAGCAATAACATCCCTCGGTCTCCCCAGCCCGTGTTTGTGCTATGGAATAAATACATCCTCCTCAGAGCCCGCCAAGGAATGCAGCTCCCCTGAATCACCGCTTGAAGCTGCAGGTGAATCAAGCAGAACTCAGGCAAGGAGAATGCCAAGCCTTCACCTGAGAGCCACCCCACATCCCCACTCCAAAGGCACAGAGATTCACCTCCTTAAAATGCTTTTAACATTACCCAGAAACACAAAAGATAAGTGGAGTGAGACCAAACATCCACCTGGCAAGCGCCAACTTTTCAGCTGTGAACAGGTTTGTTCACAGCGATGTTATTGAGCAGAACTCCCTGGAGTAGAAGGAACATAAACCGGGCAAATCGTGGAGATTATTGTGTGTGGCATGTTCAAAATCAGGCCCCAGCCAGGCACAGATAAACACTGTTCTCTGACGACAGTAGTTGCAGTGGCAACTGCTTGGCTGCCATCCTAGCTGAACTTAATACCTGCGACAGAGGCTGCTGACAGGCGATGGGGTCAGCGACAGTTTTGGAAAGCTCCGAGAAAAGGGGTGGCATAAACACAGACTTCTGTCAGATCAACATCCTCCCTTACATTTTACATTTACCACAGCTTACATTTACCACAACAGCAAAGGCAAGGGTGGGCACATCACAAAGCTCCCTTAAGCAGCTTGACTTCAACCCAAAGGCAGGAAGAAAGGAAAATCTGGATCAATTACTTCCACCAATTCCATCTCACGTACGGGATTTTACAGTTCATGCAGAAATAGGTTACGCTGCCAGTTCGTGTTACCCTCGCAGCGCTTCAGCCTCCCCTCCCTGACACACACGGGCACCGCCCTTTGATCGCTCCCATCCCGAGCACACACACAAGCGTGGCACGGCTCTATCGAGGCTGCTCCTTCTCGAAAGGCACTAATCTCATTTTCCCAGCCATCATTACACAGCTCTTTTCGATGCCCTGCTAGTTTTCGACAGCCGAACAGAGCCGGGAGCCGCACGCCCGGGTCCAGGGTGGGGAATCGCTGTGCCCGCCTGGCACCGGCTGCCAGCGGAGCTTTAATTCCGCTGCCACCGGCGCAGGGACCGCCGGACACCGAGCAGACACCGGAGGGAAGGGCAGGCCCAGCTCCTGGCACACACGCCGAGGATGTTTCCAGGCTCCTGCGAGTTTTGCAGTCGATAATGGATGATGCCGCGAACAGATCTCCCTTCTCCCAGCGCCGAGCTCACCCGGGCACGGCACAGCTGCCACCCCGCACCTGGCGACACCACAACCCCCCCCTGTCCCGAACCGCCGGGGTAAACAACACCCAGGACAGGCCGGGCTTTCACCCGTCACAGCCCCGAGCAGGCCGGGACACCGGGGCAGCCGCGGGCCCGCTCCGCTGCCAGCGGGAGCCGCCCGGGGCTCTCGGCAGCTCCAGCGCCATCGCCC
>VXBR01004650.1:133848-148504 GCA_013400215.1 Cisticola juncidis
AGAGCTGTGTGTGCCAGAGGAGCACTGGGACCCTGCGGGGTGGCAGCGTGAGCAGGGCAGGCACCCAGGTGTAGTTGTGCATTCCTGTACCTGAGCAGGTGTTTCTATATAAGGAGGTTAAACTAGAATTTTCTATAGCCTGCTCATTGCAATTGGCTCAGTACCAGCACAGACACAGTGATGGGGCTTTGGAAATGCAGCTCAAAGCCTGGTGTCAATCTTATTGGGCAAAGAGCCAAATAGCCCACCTAGACCATAGATTATTAAAGAGCCTGCACAAGAGGTGCACGAGGCTTTTTGGGAGTGCCTTAGCCAGTGTAACCATGCTTGGTACACTGTGCTCAGCTTATCTCTTTTCCTTTTGTAACATTTATTATTTTTGCTGTTATTAAATCCTTTATTTACAAAGCATGTCCTGAGAAGCCGTCTCGCTATTTATTAAGCCATTTCTCTGCTGGCTGGACCCTCGGAGGTATTGAGAGAAACCTCAACACCCAGGTGTGAGAAAACTCAATACCCAGGTGTGCTGGGCTTGTTTTGAGGTGTTTTTTTTGAGGGTCTCGTTGCACACAACAGGAGCACTCACTCTGCTCACTGAAAGAATTCAGATACCCTGATCAGGTCTCCCAAAAGCAGCTCTGACTGGCAAAGAGCTTTGTTGTGATTCAAGCGAGCCACAGTGAAATCCTCAGCTCTTTCCAGTGAAAATTGCTGAGTGTTCCCATAGTAATTCCCTCCCTGCACACTGAATCCTTTTAAGCACCGTCTCTGTCTCTAGGAAGTTCTGCTAATGTTTTAAAGATTGGGATTTGCCTTCCTCGCTTTGGATAATCTTTTTTTTCCCTCCTCATGTTGTGTTGAGGGAGGAATAGCTAAATCCTCGGAGTTCAGTGCTCAGCAGGAACTGAGGGGGAAGGACTGATTAGTTTACATCAATTAGGGAAGACAGGACTATTTAGTGTTTATTTGGAGGGGGTGTTGAGCTGTGTCTGGTGCTCCTTTGGGTCTGCAGAGCTTGGCAGGCTCCAGTCACTAACTCACTGCTGCTGGGAGTGGAGTTTCTCACACACATTAATGAGGGGATGCTGCAGAATTCCTTGTGCTGAGGGAAGGGACCAGGCAGGGGCTGTGCAGGGGAGTGGGGACTTTATTGTGAGTCAGGACAGACCAGCAGGAATTGGGACAAAGTTTTGGGTCTGGCAGCCTGGGGTGCCTGTCAGCACCAGCTGTGTTCTGGGGCTGGATGGGAAGGACAAACAAATCCAAGGTTGGATTTGTCCCAATTCCTTTGGAGATTGGATGTTTGCTCCAAATTTATATGGCATTTTGTGCTGTTCCCTCAGTTCTTATTTCTTTAGCTGCAGCCCCAAACTGCTGATCCCTTTTCTTTTGGGCTGTGTTGTTTTCCTTGGAGAAAATTTGGATGGTTGGACTTGATGATCATAGAGGTCTTTTCCTTTTCCAGCCTAAATGATTCTGTGGTTCTGAGCCCATGTGGTTTAAGATGCAAATTTCCCCTTTTTCCCCTCCTGTGTCACCAGGATTTTCCATGGAAGTCTTCCCTGATTCCTGTCCCTGCAGGGTCAGCCAGGTGAGCTCAGATCACTTTCCCCAGGGGTTCAAGCTCACCTGGATTACTCTGAGCCCTTCCCAGGAGCAGGTCAGGCATCACCAACCTGGGCTTACATTGTCCCAGCTCATTTTGCCTTTACAGACCTTCCTGCATCCCAGGAATCTGGGAGAATTGCAGTGGAGTGGGTCAGGATGTAATAAATGCCAATAACTCGCTTTTTTTGAAATTTATGAAAATTTAATAAGGAATAAAAATTGGTTACAAAAAATTAATACCATAATAAAAGTTTTAAAAGTTTTTAGAGCCAGGACAAATAATAAGACAGCAAAACAAAGAAAGGTAACCTGGGCTACCTAGATCCCCCCTTCTAGACAAAGGCTGGAGGGAGAAGGGCCCTGGAAAAACCAAGGTCTCTCTTTTTTGAGCCTCTCCTTTATAAATATGCATTTTTATTTAAATAATTTCCAGCTGTTTCTTTCACAAAAGCTTTCCATTAATTAAGAAAGCACCTTAGAATCTACATCCTTGAGAAAGTTTGGTTCTGTTGATAAAAAAGCCATAAATTCTTCTTAACTAGATGATTTGGAAGTTCCTGTAACTGTTATCTCAGTGCTGAGGAATCTCTCTCTCTTGAGCTAAAAAGAATATCACACACATACACAGCTTCTATTTTACTAAAACTTATTGTGAATAACAAAACTACATTCACTATATTATTCAAATGTTAATACGGTAGAACTTTTCTACCTAGCATAATATATATATAGTAAATATCTGCATAGAGCCACACAATGTGACTTTTTCACAAGGATATTCCCCAGGCAGCCTTCTGTCAGTGGGAGGGTGGCATTCCCTGCTTTTCCAAGCCCATTCCCTGCTTTTCCAAGCCCATTCCCAGCTGGATTCGGGTCCCCTTCCCCTCTGAAGGGTGTGCAGAGCTGCTTATGGAGCATGGGGAATATCCAGGTTGTCCTGGAGCATCCAGTGGATGTGGTTTTGCTCCCTTTGGCAGGATGTGGAAATTTGGATGGGCAAGAGGCTTCTCCAGACTGAGCACAGGAAAACCTTGGAGAAAGACCTGAGTGCTGTTTTCTTTCTAGGAGCAGGAAGGGAAACAAGAGCCAGATCCATCCTGTCTCCTACCAGGAGGAGCCAGGGCTGGAATCCATCAGGTTCTCCCTGCAATTAATATTAGCTGTTGTTTTGCTGGTGCTCAGAGACAGCCCAGACTGGAAAATTGAGCTGTGTTCTGAGACTTGTTTGGGCTTTTAGCCAAGCACCAGCATTTTCCCCAGTAAATTCTGGAAATTAATGGATTTTTTTTTTGCCTTCTGTGCCCAGAACTCAGCTCTATTTCCTGAAATTGCTCCTAACAGGAGCTGGGCTAGGAGGAACATCCTCATCTCCCTTGGGCAGCTTAGTTTTCTGTCCTAAAAAATATTAACACATTCAAAAAAGCTGGGTGTTATCAGCTCTGTGGCAGACAGGGTAGAAGGCAGAGTGTGGTGGGTGCAGCAGCTCATCCCATTAATTAATGTGTAATTACTGAGCTGGGAGTGGGGTTTGCTGCTTGCCTTTGTGCTGTTGATGCTGCACTTGGTTCCCTGGGGGAAACCAGGCCTGAATCAGTCTGAAACTGTTTAATGCCCAGGGAAAAGGCTCCTCCAGGCCAGCACCTCTGGACATCCCTCCCTGCTGTCCTGAACTTCAGGGAAAATTCCTGCTTTGGTGGAATAAAACCTCTCCTGAAGTCCTTGCTGTCTGAATTAATTAATGAAACAAATCTGCTGCACTGAAACACAATTCTTCTTTTAGATTGATGCAAACCCAACCCTATTATTCAAGCCAGTCCTGGAGGTTAAAATGAGTTATTGTGGCCTTCTGAGCTGGCTGTGGACATGTGAAATATCTTCCTGCCATCTTCCTGGAAATAATGGGCATTCTGCTGTTCCTGCCCAAGGTGCCAGACTGTGCAGTGCCTTCCTCTGAAGGTTACAGGTGGTGTGAGGAAATTAGGTGGACAAGAGGGAAATTAGGTGGACAAGAGGGAAATTCGGTGGACAAGAGGGAAATTAGGTGGACAAGAGGGAAATTAGATGGACAAGAGGGAAATTAGGTGGACAAGAGGGAAATTAGATGGACAAGAGGGAAATTAGGTGGACAAGAGGGAAATTAGATGGACAAGAGGGAAATTAGGTGGACAAGAGGGAAATTAGATGGACAAGAGGGAAATTAGGTGGACAAGAGGGAAATTAGATGGACAAGAGGGAAATTAGGTGGACAAGAGGGAAATTAGATGGACAAGAGGGAAATTAGGTGGACAAGAGGGAAATTAGATGGACAAGAGGGAAATTAGGTGGACAAGAGGGAAATTAGATGGACAAGAGGGAAATTAGGTGGACAAGAGGGAAATTAGATGGACAAGAGGGAAATTAGGTGGACAAGAGGGAAATTAGATGGACAAGAGGGAAATTAGGTGGACAAGAGGGAAATTAGATGGACAAGAGGGAAATTAGGTGGACAAGAGGGAAATTAGATGGACAAGAGGGAAATTAGGTGGACAAGAGGGAAATTAGATGGACAAGAGGGAAATTAGGTGGACAAGAGGGAAATTAGATGGACAAGAGGGAAATTAGATGGACAAGAGGGGTGGCTGTGTAAGGACTGGAGCAGGTCCCAACTCCAAGCTTTCCTCACAACACAAAATTTAAGTTCATTCTGTAAAAGCCCTTTTTTCCTGCTTGCTGAAAATATTGCTCTGTTTAGGTGGGATTGGAGGGAAAATTGGCTCTGGGATGAGAGACAGGGAAGCCTCAAGTGCTGGAGTAGAATTTGAGTGGGTTTTGGAAGCAGCTTTTGGGCACTGCTGAGCTGTAGCTGCTTCTGTAGAATTTTTAATTTTTATTTTTTAAGGCTGTTACTGATGTGGCCACATCACCTGGAGTGATCCCTGTGCTTTGCCCATGCTCCCACTGGCTGTTTCTAAGGGTGCTTAACTCTGGAGCCAATTTGTCTACACAAGGAAGTGAAATGCTTTCAAAATACTCAAATTTCCCTGTTCCTTCCTGCCCTTCCCTATTTTCTGTTGCTTTGCAGTGTGAAGCATCGAGTGCATTTCTGGTATCTGCAGGCAGCAGATGCTTTTATTTGTTTTTAGCTCTGATTATATCGTGTGATTTGCATTAATGGGACTGTGTTGCAAAAGTTTTTTTGGGAATTCCTGCTGAGGTAGGTGGTTCTGCCCTTCCACAGGGCCAGGAATAAAGAAAATAAATGTGTGTGAGCTTGGGGGCAGCCTCAGCTTGGCCACCATCACTTCTCCTGAGTGAATGCAGTTGTGGGCGCTGTTGGTCAGCTGAATTTTCATTCCCAAATCCCAATTTCTCAGCTGAGTTTTCATTCCCAAATCCCAATTTCTTGGCTGAGTTTTCATTCCCCAAATCCCAGTTTCTCAGCTGAGTTTTCATTCCCCAAATCCCAATTTCTCGCTGAGTTTTCATTCCCAAATCCCAATTTCTCAGCTGAGTCTTCATTCACCAAATCCCAATTTCTCAGCTGAGTTTTCATTCCCCAAATCCCAATTTCTCGCTGAGTTTTCATTCACCAAATCCCAATTTCTCAGCTGAGCTTTCATTCCCCAAATCCCATTTTTTTGGCTGGGTTTTCATCCCCAAATCCCATTTTTTTGGCTGGATGTGCTCACGTGAGTGTCTCTGTGTCCGCAGTGCTGCACCGGTACCGGCACATCCTGGGGCTGTGGCAGCCGGACATCGGGCCCTACGGGGGACTGCTCAACGTGGTGGTGAGTGAGTGCCTCTCCTGGGATTTTGGGGGCTGAGAGCTGTTTCTGTGTGATTTAGATGAAATGAATAGATAAGTTTTGCTGAAATCAGTTAAAAGTTAGAGGATGGTTAAAAGAAACCGGATTTAAAATAAGCTACAGCAGATTTAATAACTCATTGCTTGAGTTATTCTCTCAAACAGAGAAACTCATCAATACAACACCAGAGCTCCTGTTTGCAGAAATCACTGAAATAGTCCTGGAAAACAGGAAACAGGGAGTTCTAACATCCATCAATCACATCTGCAGTGAAAAGGTTGAAAGTTTAGAACGAGGAAGACTCATTTTACTTCCTCCTTTTGGTGACCACTCCTCACAAAAGGACCCCTGACCCATTTCAGGGAACAAACTCTGCATGTTTAATCACCTTGTTGTTAATTAGCATATGAAGCAGAGAAGAAGAAGTGACAGAGGTATGAATATGCATTTGTATTTTGTGTATTCAACATTTTTGTAAATAAAAGGCTTTGTAATGACCTGTGATCTTTGCAGTGCGCATTAGAGAGCTATTCCACAATAAACATTCACTTTCTGATTTTAACTGTGAGAGAGTCTTTGTCCCTCACAGTTGAATATTGATATTAGATCAATATTCATATATTAATAAATCACCTCTGGCCACCCTGGAGGATTTGGAGACAGGACAGGGGGTCTGGGGTCTGTACAGGGGGGTCAGAGCCTCACACAGAGCCCAGGAGGCCACTGCCTCTGATCCCTGCCATGGCAGTGAATGCCCACAGTGTATGAAGAATCACAAGCTGAGAGAATTCAAAATGAGTAGTAGTTAGTTTATCACAGAGTGTGAATTTACAATCTAGGATTTTTAGTATATGGGGTTGAAGAGGCAAGATGGAGGAATTGGGGAGTGGTCCTGTCCTCCTTGTTCTTGTTCTTTTCCCCAAATTTTTTGCTGAGTTGGATCTCAAGGATTGGTTTAGAGTAGAAATGACAGGTTAACATAGGTAGTAAGTAATTTTTTTTTTTTATTAGGTGTGCAGGAAAGGGGCTGGCACTTGTGCCTCTCAGTAGAGGGGAGTGTTGCTTCCTGTGTTCTCTGAATAACAAAGCCAAATCCTCATCAAAAAAGCAGGGATAGTCATGGGAAGCAGAATTCATCCTCTGGAATATCTGCCAGCAGGAGCTCTCAAACCAATTAGAGTCTGACTTGCTGTGTGGTCTTTCCCTCTGGATCCTGCACTCCTGGCAAGTCATTTGCAGCAATAAAAGCCTGAGCTTTTTCCAGTGGTGCAGGAGGCCTTGTAAAGAAACCTCTTCACCCAGGGAGTGCATATGGTCTGGGTTAATGGCTGGGAATGTTTGGGAATGCACAAACTGTTCTGCAGCTCTGCCCTGGGCCACAAGAGGCTCAGAGTTTGCTTCAGACCGCTGAGGAATGGTGCAAAGCTGATTTTGTGCCCTGTCCCTCTGCAGGTGGATGGTTTGTTCATCAGTGGTTGGATGTACCTGCCCCCTCACGACCCTCACGTGGATGATCCCATGAGATTCAAGCCCCTGTTCAGGATCCACCTGATGGAGAGGAAAAGTGCCACGGTGGAGTGCATGTATGGCCACAAGGGGCCTCACAATGGCCACATCCAGGTGAGCTCCTCTGCCTCCCCAGCACTGTGTGTGCCCTCAGCTCTGGAAATGGATTCATCAGAGAGCTGGGAGCATTTTATCTCACAGATCTGGCTTTCACCACCCTGCTGTGTGTGTGGGCACCAGCTTTACACTCATTGTGTGTCTGACAAGTCGTGTGGGCTGTTCCCTGCTCTGATTTTGTTCCCTGGCAGTGGCACAGCCAGGCTGTTGTGCTGTTTTCTGCTGGGCTGGGAGCACCAGGGTGTGCCCAGGCTGGGGAAAGGTGTGTAAATTTGCCTTGGGCAGCTGCTGAGTGTGCCCAGGCTGGGGAAAGGGTGTGTGAACTGGCCTTGGGCAGCTGCTGAGTGTGCACAGGTTGGGGAAAGGATGTGTGAACCTGCCTTGGGCAGCTGCTGAGTGTGCACAGGCTGGGGAAAGGGTGTGTGAACTGGCCTTGGGCAGCTGCTGAGTGTGCACAGGCTGGGGAAAGGGTGTGTGAACCTGCCTTGGGCAGCTGCTGAGTGTGCCCAGGCACACACAGACCTGTTCTGCTGCTCTCTCCATGCTGAGACCTTGAGAAGGTGCTGCAGCATCCATTGCATGCTTTGAAAAGCTTCCTGACAGGTTGTTTTTTCTTTAAAGGAGGAAGCTGAAATAGGGAAGCAGCTTAAAACTGTTATTTTCATTAGAGTACATTGAGGGTTTATTGCTTTTATTTCTCTGTTCTGTACTGTCACACTCCGTAGCAGTGAATGATTTCTCTGTTGTAGCAAATCCAGTGATGTTTGTTTTGTAAAGCATTTCCTGTGCTACAGTAAATTTAGCTGCATCATCCAAAACATCTCTAAATGGGTTATAACCTGTTCAATTCTCCTCCCTGGTACCTGCAGATTGTCAAGAAGGACGAGTTCTCCACCAAGTGCAACCAGACCGATCACCACCGCATGTCAGGGGGCAGGCAGGAGGTGAGTGCTGTGCCAGGGCTCTGCTCTGAGCTCTGGGTGTGCCCTCCCTGAGAGCAGCTCCCAGCTGAGCTGGGGGAGTTCCCTTCTGATTTCTGTGTGATTTGGCATATATGGACCCCCCAGGCTGGGAGATTCTGGCTGATTCCCCTGTTTTTAGGCAGTTTTCTGTGTTGAGGAGCTCTCTGAGCCCCAGCCCCTTGCTGCTGTTGTGGTAGCAGAGGGTCAGCAGCACATCCTGGACACCAGCAGCACTCCAGGCACTGATCTCAGTGCCATTGCTGCCTGTATAATTAAGATCTCTTGAACACAATGAGCACCAGCTGCATTTGGATGCCTCCCCACTGCTCGCCTTGCTCGAGGGATTAAAAGCTTCATTTGCTTGTTTCTCCTGTGTGTGTCAGCTCTACCCAGCAAGGCAGATTCCTGACTGAAATACCTGTGTTTAAATGCAGGTATAAATGTCAGGATGAGTACCTGTGCCAGGTACTGCTGCTTGCCTCCAGCTGCTTCCACGTGACAAATCTGATATTTCAGCTGCCTCAGAGGAACGCTGCAAAATGTCTGTGTGCTAATGGGGAACAGCTGGGTGAAAGGTTTAGTTAAGTGTTTTCTGGTGCTGGAGCAGATGAGAAATGCTTTAATAATTTCAAAGCACCACGTTAAGTGTGCGTGGCATTATGGAAATGGGAGGATCTGGCTTGGGAAGATAAAGGAGGCAGGTTTGGAATATCACTTGGCAGGCTGCTATCAGTGTAAGCTGTTATCACACCAACTCCTGGCAGGGTATTAACTTGTCAGAGCTGCAGTCGGGGTACTTGAGGAGATGCTTTCAAAGCACCCTTTGGATTTAGATGCATCACTATTAAATCAGCAGGATTTAACCTCCTAAACCCTCAGTGCTTTTCAAAAGCTTTTTTCTTTCATGCTGAAGGTGTCAGGACAGGGCACAGGAGTCAGCTTGTGAGCACACAAATGAGTTACTGGTAGAGAAGGAGTAGATGAGCCACTTTGCAGTAGCAGGCCATGCTCATGCCTTTATTCTGAGGAGGTTTATGCTTCTACCTGGGATTTATTTGCAGGGGAGCCTGTTTATTGTGTGATCACTGCCAGGTACCATAATCACCATTTGTTGTGAGTATTTCCAAGTCAACGCGTGCTTGTTCCCCAATCCAGCCACGTTTCCCTGTCTTTGGCAGAGGATGTGCCCTGTCTGTGGCTGTGCCAGTGGAATGTGCTGTCACAGAGTCCCACAGTGCAGTCACCTTGGGGCACATCACTGAAATCACCTCCTCCTCCCCCTTTTCTCCTCCTGCTGCAGGAATTCCGGACGTGGCTGAGGGAGGAGTGGGGTCGGACCCTGGAGGACATTTTCCATGAACACATGCAGGAGCTCATCCTGATGAAGTTCATCTACACCAGCCAATACGAGTAAGGGCTGCTGCAGCTTCATATTGGAGCATTTTTCCCTGAGATGGGCTTTTCCATGGGTTTTCACAGCCAGGGGAGTGTTGTGTCTCTGCAGTGCTTCCCAGCTGCACAGGGAGATGAGGTGGAATGACAGCAGTAGGAATAGGATTCCAAGTCCTACACAATAACTATGCACAGTGAGGTGCTTTTGAGTCATTTAACTCTGTTTAATTTGAAGACAGAGCAAATGCCTGTGATCCCAAGGAGTGTCTGGTTATTATCCATATTAGTCAGTGTGCAGGAATTAGAGCATCCCTGAGAAACTGGGGATTTTAACCATCTCTCCAAGCTTCTATTAGCAGCCACCTCACTGTAGCAGATGTTTAAATATGCTTCACTCTCAGGTTCTCCGGGAATCTCAAGGCTGAGGAGGTTTCCTTGCTGCAGGAATCTCTGATGTGCTCATCAGGATGGTGGGGAGAGAAGCGCAGGGAGGGCGCAAATGCTTACAGACCTCTAGAGCAAATCCTGAGCTTGCTGAAAACTCAAATCCTTCTATTAGCAGCCACCTCACTGTAGCAGATGTTTAAATATACTTCACTCTCAGGTTCTCTGGGAATCTCAAGGCTGAGGGAGTTTCCTTGCTGCAGGAATCTCTGATGTGCTCATCAGGATGGTGGGGAGAGAAGCGCAGGGAGGGCGCAAATGCTTGCAGAGCTCTGGAGCAAATCCTGAGCTTGCTGGGTTGACAAATCCTGCCTTGACAACATCCCCGAGCTGCAGGAGGAGCAGAATTCAAACATTTTGCTGCTGGGGAGGGTGTTTTTTTGACTTCTGTGACATTTTTCTCTTGCACAGCAACTGCCTGACGTACCGGCGCATCTACCTCCCCCCCAGCAGCCCCGACGACCTCATCCAGCCAGGCCTCTTCAAGGGCACCTACGGCAGCCACGGCCTGGAGATTGTCATGCTCAGCTTCCATGGCAAGAAAGCCAAGGGCACCAAGATCACTGTGAGTGCATTTCCCTTCCCCTCAGGTGCTTGTGGAAGTGTTCTCAGTGCTGTGGATGCGCTGGAGATTCCGAGGTGGCAGCCCAGACCCAGCTCCCTGTGGGGATTGGTGGCACTGGGTGAATTTCAGGACATGCAGAGGAACCAGAACCTGCTCTATAAAGTTTTTCCTGCCTTCCCCTTCCTTTCCTCTACCTTCCAGCTGCTATTTGAGCAGCTGGTAGCAGGTCTTTGGAGATCCCCTGTGTTTGTGAGGAGCAGGTACCAAGTGTTGGCAGCTCCTCACTGAAGTCAGGCAGGGGCGCTCTTTCCTCCCTGCAGGGAGGGATTCTGCTGAAATGCAGCTGCAGCTTTGACTTTCTTTCACTCTTGCAAGTACAGCTTTTCATTTAAAGTTCTGCTTCTGGGAAGGGGAAAGCAGAGATGTCAAAGAACAGCAAACAAGGTGTTTTTTAATTGCCAGCTTGGTGATTGTAGAACAGGGTGAAATATTAACAAGTTCAGGTGATGGCTTCGTAGTACCTGGTGTGTGCAGCCGTGCTGTTACCTCCTGTCCTTAGGGAGATCCCAACATCCCAGCTGGACAGCAGACTGTGGAGATAGACCTGGCACATCCCCTGCAGCTGCCTGACATCGAGAACCTGCACGACTTCAGCGAGCTCTCCCGCATTGTGCTGGAGGTGCAGGAGCAGGTCCGGCGCGAGGAGCAGGAGCGGGAGCAGCAGCAGCAGGAGGAAGAGGAGCATTCCCAGCAGGCTGCCTCACAGCCTGCCAGCCCCCTGGGAGGAGAAGGTGCTGAGGGGGAAGAGACTGCAGCTGGGGCAGAGGGGACGACCCAGGACAAGGCCCCAGCCTCCCAGCCCTTCGTGCTGCCCATGGGAGTGATCTCGAGGAACGAGGATTATCCCCGGACCTGCCGAATCTGGTAACGAGGGTTTTATGGCTGATTCATTTCTGAAAGGGAGGGGGGAGTCTTTGAGCTGTGTCCTGTGTTTGTGTGCCCTTTACCTGCCTGTGCATCTCCCCTTGGGCTCAGATTTCACAGAATCCAGGAATGGTTTGGGTTGAAAGGGACCTAAAATCTAAAATCCCATCTTGTCCCACCCCTGCCATGGGACACCTTCCACTAGACCAGGTTGCTCCAAGCCCTGTCCAGCCTGGCCTTGAGCATTTCCAGGGATGTGGAATCCACAGTCTCTGGTTCCTGCCCAATTTCCCCTGCTTTGGTTTCTCCCCTCTCTCACCATGCTGTCATCTGCCATCCCACTTCCGTGCTAGATTTACCTCAGAAGCTGGCACCTCTCCTGAATTCCACACTCCCACCTTTTTTTTTTGATGTGTTTTATGTCCCAGAGCTGCCCAGCTCATCTATTTAGAGCTGTTTGAGCTGTTTCCCATTCCTGTGTGTGTCATTCCTGTTCCTTGGCTGTGGGAGCTCACTGCTCTCTCCCACCTTGCCCTGGTGCCTTGGGGCAGCCCTGGCAGGTGCTGAGCGCCCCAGGCAGGAGGTGCAGGCATGCAGAGAGCTGTGCTGGGTGGGAGCTGGAGCTGGTGAAGCAGCACAATAAATGGAGTGTGGAAAAAGAGCCCAAAAGCTGAGGCAGGTGACCTTCACCAAACATCTGTGCTCATGGAAAAACCCACCCAGAGCTGGGTAATCCCAGAGGGCTCCTGCTGTCACAGCTCAGTTGTTTTTGGATAAAGCCCTGCTCCACCTGCTGCTTGCTCAGAGCTTTGACCTTTATTCCTCCTCAGGTCCTGGTAGATTTTTGTGCTTTTTAGATTTTTCTCTGCCTTCCCTTAGGTTTTGCCCTTCTGATCACGCTCTCAACATTCCTTTGTTTTGCTGGGAGGATTGAGCCTGTGCTGATCCTTGAGTTGCACAAGTTAATCTCAGATGGGTTTGGGGACTGAATTATTAAAGAACCCAGCTTGGGTTCTTCAACTACTGAAGAGCCCAGCTTTGGTTCTTCAACTACTGAAGAACCCAGCTTTGGTTCTTCAACTACTTCAACTCTGAAGAACCCAGCTTGGGTTCTTCAACTGCTTCAACTCTGAAGAACCCAGCTTTGGTGTGCAGGAGCTAATTGGGATAACCCAAAGCAGGAACCTGCAAACAGCAGCAGGGAGTTCCTTATCCTAACAGAAAAAATGAGTGTAGAACCCGCAGTCGTATCACACCCTGCAGAGTGCCCCCATCAGAATTTTGTGCTGATATTTCTCACTAACCCTGGGTGGTGCTGGCTGCTGTCACAGCTGTTTTGTCCTCACCCCTGGCAGTTTCTACGGGACAGGACTCATCGCTGGCCACGGCTTCACCAGCCCCGAGAGGACGCCGGGTGTGTTCGTCCTGTTCGACGATGACCGCTTCGGCTTCATCTGGCTGGAGCTCAAATCCTTCAGCCTCTACAGCCGCATCAAGGTCTCCTTCCAGAACGCCCAGGCCCCCTCCAGGGAGGCCTTTGAGGAGATGCTCAAGAACATTCAGTCCCTGGCCACTTGATGGGTGTTTGGTGATGGGCTCGGGGTGGCAAAGGCGGCCGCGCTCCCCAGCCGGGCTGGGCGGGGAGTGCTGGCTCTGGGTACCTCTGATAGAAGCATGCACTTTGAATAAAGCCTTTTTCACCCCAAATGTACACACATCCCAGTTCAGACGTGCCCTTTCCTCTGTGCTGCTCCACGCTGCTCCCCAGCAGTCCTTGTTTGCCAGTCTGTGCTTTGGAGAGCTGAAGGGATCCTGCAGAGGAGGGGACAGACCTTCCTTAGGGAAAAAAAAAGAATGTATTGGGACAAAACCAGAGCTGGACAGAGGAACAGGCAGTGAGAAAGCACATCCTCCCCTCCAGACACCTTTCTGTGGGTGCAGCACTGCCAGGAGAGGCTGGGGTGGGACCTGCATCCTTGGCTTGCCAGCTGGAGTGTGTGGTTTCCTCTGGAGAATTCCCTCAGCACGGGCAGGATCCCACTGCAGATGAGTGTGTGCAGCACTGTCCTGGCTTTGGAGCTTGATGGATGTGCTGTCCCTGGAGCTCCAGGTCTGGGTGTCTCCCTGAGACCAGAGAGGATTTTTCTCCTTGCAGGAGCTGGCTGTGGGACTGGAGATGGTGTAAACTGCAAAAAAAGCTCTGATGTGTGCAGACTGCTTTGTACCTGAAAGGTTTTTTGTGGTTTTTTTTAATCTTGTACATTGGGTCTGAAAAGGCACAGGAAAGAGCCAGAAGAAACCCAGCTGTGAGATGAGCCCAGGAGGCTGCAGATGGGCAGCAGAGGGTGCCACATGTCACTCGTGTCACTGTGTGACCCCAGGGGTGCCATCCCTGTTCAGGTTGTCCTTCAGAGTCCAGAGTGACCAGGGATTGTCCTGGTATTGTGTGGCTTGTTGTGGCTCCAGGAATGGTTGGTGCTGCTGCCCCACTCACAGGACCCTTCTTTCCCTTTCTGGTGGCACTTGTGTCATCCCAGGTGATTTTGTGGCAGATGTGAGCTCTGCTGGGAGCTGTGTGCTGCAGGCAAAGGAGCAGATTCCCTTTGGGCTGTGCTGTGCAGGGAAATCCTGGCCAGTGCTGATTCCAGGCTGTGAGCTGTGCTGGAAACCCAAGTTAATTTGGTTTTTAGTTTGTTGCAGCTGCCCTCTGGCTGTGGTGACAAACTCCATGTCCCTTCTCTTCCCCCAGATCAGTGTCTAACTAAATCCTGCCTTTACATCTCTGCAGTTTTAGGTCTGTACATGTGTCTGGGAGGCTTCAGGCCCCCTCTGTGGAGAAATTTCAGTCCCTGCCTGGTTCCAGTGCCTGTGAGCAGCTTTTATTCTCACTCTCACAAGGGCTTTTTGCCATTTCTGCCTCTCTTGTTCCCTCAGCTGTGTGAGAACCCAGGCTCCAGCAGAGACAAGCAGCAGCTCATGTCACTCACAGGATTAATTCCTGTCTCTCTGGATGGACTTCTCCAAACCTCTGAGAATTTCAAGGTGATTTGGGGCACTTTTTGCTTTGTTTCCTGCAGCTTTGTGAGGAGTGGTGAGGCTGCCTCAGTGTTGGGACTGAGGAGCTGTTCCAGGCCTGTGCAGGGAGGTTTGAGCAGCCCCTGGAGGTTTGAGCAGCCTGTGGAGGTTTGAGCAGCCCCTGGAGGTTTGAACAGCCCCTGGAGGTTTGAGCAGCCTGTGGAGGTTTGAGCAGCCTCTGGAGGCTTGAGCAGCCCCTGGAGGTTTGAGCAGCCTCTGGAGGTTTCCTCAGGGAGGTTTGAGTAGCCTGTGGAGGTTTGAGCAGCCCCTGGAGGTTT
>VXBR01004650.1:148527-160090 GCA_013400215.1 Cisticola juncidis
CCCCAGGGAGGTCTGAGCAGCCCCTGGAGGTTTGAGCAGCCTCTGGAGGCTTGAGCAGCCCCTGGAGGTTTGAACAGCCCCTGGAGGTTTGAGCAGCCTCTGGAGGCTTGAGCAGCCCCTGGAGGTTTGAACAGCCCCTGGAGGTTTGAGCAGCCTCTGGAGGCTTGAGCAGCCCCTGGAGGTTTGAACAGCCCCTGGAGGTTTGAGCAGCCTCTGGAGGCTTGAGCAGCCCCTGGAGGTTTGAACAGCCCCTGGAGGTTTGAGCAGCCTCTGGAGGCTTGAGCAGCCCCTGGAGGTTTGAACAGCCCCTGGAGGTTTGAGCAGCCTGTGGAGGTTTCCCCAGGGAGGTCTGAGCAGCCCCTGGAGGATTCCTGCACAGGGAGGGGCTGGATGGGATCACACAGGGCTGGGACAGAGGAAGAGGCTGCTCTCTGTGCCTTGGTGAGGGGGCAGAGCTGAGCTGGAGCTGGAATTGGGCCCCTCAGCCCTGCTGAGCTCTGTGCAGAGCTCCTGCTGGGTTTGCAGGCAGAGGTTCCCAGTTTGGTGCAGGTTTCTGGGATAACTGGAGGTGTCCAGTGCTGGGTTAATGGTTGGACTCGATTTCAGAGATCTTTTCCAATGTAAATGATTCTATGAGTAGGACTTTATTTGGTATCTCAGTGGCCTGTTTATCTTGGAATTTGCTGTTAGGCTGCTGCAGTTCTGCCTTGTGTTCTCCCACAGGGATGGGAGATGTCCCCTTGGGGAGCTGTTCCCACTGCCTGTCCCCAAAATCAGCTCCTCTTCAGCTGCATCCATAGCTCTGACTGCAGAATCCTTCCCACTATCCCCACCAAAAAAAAAAAATCCTGAAGTTTTACACAACTGACTCGATAATTTTTACTTTTAGCTTTTAAATTACGATTTTTTAAAATGGAGATTAAAATCCAGATTGCATTGATTGCCCTACAAGTACCTGAGGCTTGGGTCACTCTGCCAAGTACTGAGCTGTCTGTAGCCTCTGTCCTTTGTCACCTGGGCAAGGTGGCACAGGTTGTGCATCTGCTCTTCTGCTTCTTGTCCCTTCTGAGCCTTTCCAGTGGTCCCTTCTGACCCTTTCCAAGGGTCTCCTGGAGGCCAGACCTGCTTGGCTGGCTGGGGAGAAGGGTTTTGGTGGAGGCTGACTCCTTGTGGGATTTTCCCAGCTCTGCCTTGCCCCTGTAGTGGCATCTTTTTATTCATAATTCACCTGGCTGGCCTCAAAATGTCAGGATAATTCCTGATTAAAGGCAGAACTGCTGGTACCTCCAGGCTTCGTTCTGTCTGGAGCAAAGGAAACAGCAAGTTTTGTATTAATATTCCTCCTCTGATGCCTTTTCTCACCTTCTGCTGCTCCAAGCCTGGCAGGCTTTTGTGGCATTTCAGAAGAAAATTCCCTCTGCTTTGGCTGAGGAAAGCTGTGAAATGGATTTGGGAATGCTGGGGGTGCTCCTGTGCCTGTTCCTGTGTGTGGCTCTGTCAGTGCTTCCAGAGATAATGTGGAATTAAAACTCCCAGCTCTGGAATCTTTGGGAAAGGAGAGACAGATCCAGGAGCAGGGTTTGGATCTGATCACCCCTGGGATGCTCCTGCTCTCCCTTTCCTGGTGGGAGCTGTGCTGACAGGACAGGGCTTTGCTCTGCCCGTGTTTGGTGCAGGCTGTTCCACCCTGCCCAGCACTGCTTTCCCAAATCCCACTTTTCCAGCCTTTGGGATCTCTGGGGGAGCTGCTGACAGGGATGATGTGTGCTGGGGCCTTGCAGATGGTGATCAATCCCTGCTGCCGACGGCTCCTCGTCCTTTTGGCTCTGCAGGAAATCTCGGGGACAATTGGCTGCATTTCTTCATCCCAGATGGGTGGGAAGTGCTGGCGAGATGGGAAACAACTTGTCAGGGTGGGAATACTCTTGGCAGGAGCCTTTGGATTAAACAAAGCCTTTGCAGGGAGGTTGCAGAGCCCCAGTGGCCACTGCAAGACCTGGAGCTGAATTCTGGCTCGGGGACAAGTGTCTGGTTCTGTGCTGGGGATGGTTCTGCTCCTCCATCCTGCTCCTGTGCTGTCAAAACACACGGATCTGGCCAGCTGGAAAACGGGAACATCAAAGCTCGGGTTTGTTTGCCTTGGGCCTGATTTAAGAGCTGTGAATGTGCTGTGAGTGTGCTGTGCTCAGTCCGCGGGGATTTGTCAGGCTGGGTTTTACTGAGGAGGAGGAAAAAGGATGGAATTGTGTGTAAATTTGGGTGTCAGCTCCATTGTGGAGTGGACAGCAGCAGAGGGAGGGCAATTCCTTAGGGAATGGGGAGAAAGGGAATTCTGTGCAAACTGTAAATTCTGTGCCCAGGGGTGTCAGCTCCCAGGAAAAGCCCAAACCGCAGCTGGCTCAGTGTTTACTTCTCAACAAGGATGACTTTTTCTTGCTTTTTATCAATTCAAACCTAGTGGAACTCGATGGGAGTGTTGGGTGTTGTGTGGAAATGGGTTTTTTAGGCTCACCTTGCTAGTTTAGGGAATGGTGATGTGTTAACTCTGTCGTGTAGCTGGCTGCTGACGTGGCCAATAATCCTCTGTGGTGTGCAGCTGCCTTTAGCAGTGGGGCAGGGAATTATTTGGGATGTGGAATGGAAGGGAGAGGTACCAAACTGTGAGTGCCACTGACCTTTGGGTGCTTTGTGTGCTGAATTAAACGTGTGGTTCTGGTTTTTGTTTGGTTTGCAGTTTTTGGAATTTCTGAGGCAAAGAGCACTTGGCTCGACTATGTTCATTAGCTTAATTAAAGCAATCTGCACTTTTGTTTTGTCATTGATTACTCCCCCTCCCCTGTTCCCATGTGTGTTTTGCACTCACCACTTTATCATGACACTGATGGATTCATCTGGGCATTTCCTGTGGGTTTGGAGTGTGGGTAAGTCTCTATAAAAATATTAAAAAGGTGAAACATAAATCCTCTCTTTGTGGGAGGAAACCACTGGACATCCACCACCACAAATATCCACGTGGAACATGAGAGGTTGTACTTTAACCATCTCACCTGTCCAGGGCTGGGGGTTTTCCTGTCCTTTTCCTGGTGGCTTTGGGAGGAATGGGATGTATAAAATCAACACCTCGCCTACTTCACCCCCGGTTTTGGAAAGCTGAGCAAGCCCTGTGTGTTACTTTTACACCTGATCATTGTTACCCAAGGAGCCTTTTCCAGTTTCAAATAATAAAAAGCAAAGTTTTGTGAACTTAGTTCTGTTTGCTTCTTTTTTTTCCCCCCTTGTCCCAAAGGAAAACGTTGGGGCAGTTCCCCTCTCCTAACGTGCAGCTGCCTGTTTTCCAACTTGGGATAGGAAATCATTTTCCCTTGTTTGGGTACTTGGGGAGCAGTTCCACATCCCGTGGGATCCAATCCCGTGGGGTTCAATCCCTTGGGATTCGGTCCCGTGGAATTCAGTCCTGGGGGGTTCAATCTCATGGATTCAATCCCGTGGGTCCCATCCTGTGAGGTTTAGTCCTCTGGAATTTAATCCCTGGAATTTAATCCCGTGGGTTTCAATCCCGTGGGTTCCATCCCGTGGGTTCCAGCCCTTGGGGTTCCATCCCATAGATTCAATCGATTCAATCCCATGGATTCCATCCCGTTGGTCCTATCCCATGGGTTCCGTCCCGTGGGTTCCATCCCGTGGGGTTCAATCCCATGGATTCAGTCCCATGGATTCCATCCCGTTGGTCCCATCCCATGGATTCAATCCCGTGGTTTCCATCCCGTGGATTCTCCCCGAGCCGCCGCTGCCGGGCCTGGCTGGGCCCCGCCGTGTCCGCCAGGGGGCGCCTGGAGACCGGACACGGACACTCGTGGGACCGGGACACAGGGACAGGGAGATGGACACAGGGATGGGCACAGGGATGGGCACAGGGATGGGCACAGGGATGGACCCTCGTGGGACCGGGATACAGGGACATGGAGATGGACACAGGGATGGACACTCGTGGGATTGAAATCACCGGGACGCTGACATTTATGGGATCAGGATCCACATGGACACTCGTGGGACTGGGAGCCACACAGGCACGTGAAATGTGGCACCCCGAGACCCTCGGGTGAGGCCACCTGCTGAAATCGGGACCCCTGGAAGTACCTGCGGGGCTCGGGACCCCTGGGGCACTCCCAGGTGGGGCATGGGGGCACCGCTGGGACTCGGCCCCTCCTTCCCCGCTCCCCCACCAATCCCCTGCGGCACCTCCCACCCCTCTCCAGCCGATCCCAGGGGAACCAGTTCCCATCATCCCATCTCCCGTACCTGGGGGACCACCCCGAATTCCCTCCCCTCCCTCTCTCCATACCTTACCTCTCTTGGAAGCGTTTTCTTCCATGGGTAGCTTCTCCCTGGGGCTTTCTGTCACCTTGTCACCCCTCTCCTCCGGGAACCCGAATTATTCCTGCCCTGGGACACGCTGCCCACCCAGAGCTGCAGTCCTGGCTCTTCCCATGGAGCCTGGTGTGACTCCTGTCCCTGAATCCTGATTTCCCTCATCCCTGAGCCCTCGGAGTGGGTGTCCCCTTGTTCCCTGTCCCTTGTCCCCATCCCAGTCTGTCGGGGTGCTTTTCCTGAAATCCCGTGATCCCGAGCTCCGTTACAGTCCGGCTCGACCCCTGTGTGCTCCTGCTAATTAAAAACAAACCAGGAGATGCTGGTGAGTGACGAGCTGGGTGGATCCGCTCCATTTAGGAGTTCTTGGATAAATAATGTGGAAATTTAATTTTCTGCCGCTCTGGAAAAGAGAGGCTTGGCTATTACTCGTGCAACTTTCCAAGCGTTTCTGCTGTGAAGGGGAAACTTGGCTTTGCTTGGGACCATTCCCAAAGATTCCCGCGTGGATAACGCGCTTGTTTCATCCATGACCACGTCCTGGCCGGTGCTATTTTTTTAGGGAGAAAGTGCCGAATTATCCCTGTGCTGGGCGGTGCCTGCCACGGGGGCAGCTGGGGGGGAAACTTCTCCAAAACGAGCAGCGACGGGAAAAGCCAAGGCTGGGAGCCAAGAACAGGAGCTGTATCCCGGCCCCCGCCGCGCCCCGAGCACAATTCCCCTCTCGCCCTTTGTTTTCTCTAATTGCACAGCCAGGCCTCCGGGCACAGCCTGTTTCTTCCCCCGCGCCGGCACAAAGCCCTGCGGAACGCGGCTGGGACGTGCTGACCCGGGAACGGGGAATGCGACCTTGGGACCGGGATACGGCGGGTTTGGGCTTCCTCGGGCCGCTTACCCCGGTGGGGACCCTGCCGGGGACCGGGGACCCCCGGCCGGGCTGTGCCGCTCCCGGGGCAGCAGAGCGGGAGGAGCCCCCGCACATCCCCGGGGATGGAGGGAGGGAAGGTTGGATGATGGAGGGGAGGGATGGATGGATGGATGGATGGAAGAACGGATGGATGGATGGAAGAACGGACGGAGGGATGGATGGAAGGAGGGATGGAGCGATGGATGCAGGGATGGATGGATGGATGGATGGATGGATGGATGGGGCAGCACCGGGAACAGCCGCAGCGGGGTCCCCGCTGGGCTCGCAGCAGGTTTAACACTTTCCTCCGAGCCTTCGGGGCGGGATATCAGCTCCTCCCGCTGGGCACGAATTCCCTCCTTTCCCCGGCGCTTCCCTGCCTGCGGCGGGCTCGTTTCCCATTGGAGAGGGCTCAGGGAGGCGAGCTGGAATTACAGCACGACAGACAAAGCCTCGATATAATCCTCGCTGCATGAGGAGCGTGGCGGGGGGAGCGTTCTGCGGGCCGGGCTGCAAATGAGGCACCGCGGTGCGGGATGTACGAGGAATTGCTCCATCACCGCTCCTAATGGCTTAACCAACAAAATCCATATTCATAAATCAAGGCAGGGGCGGGAGCCGACCTCTGTTCAGCGGTGCAGCCAGGAATAAATGCAGATTACGAATTGCACGGAGCTGCTGCAGCTGCCTCGGCTCGGCCTTGGCATTAAAGGGAGCCCAAGGAGGGAAGATACAATCAAAGCTGTCTGGCGGCAGCTGAAGGATTAGCTGAGTCAACCAGCGAAGAGCTGAGCTCATTTGTCGGGTTATTTTCAGGACCCTGGATGGAATTTTACCCTCAATTACCGATCTCACACTTGGACAGAAGGGAATCATCAAAAATGGGCTTTTTCCATGTGGTGGCTGTTGGGGTCTGGGCATTGCAGGGGAGGGGTGGAGCTGATGAGGGCTGGGAAGAGGAGCCAGGGGAGAGGGAGAAATGGATGGAGCTCTTGGACCAAGAGAATTGTGGTGCAGGGAGGGTGACAGAGGTGTTGGCAGAAGGACCCGGGGGTCTCTCACCACCACACAGGGCTGGTCAGGCCAGCTGGGACTTTTTCTGTCCCCCCCAGGGATGCAAGATTCATCATTTTCCAGCCTGAAAATGCCCAATGACCCCTAAAATGTCATTGGGAAATCCAGCACAGGGTCTGGCCCTGCCCCTTTGCAGCTGAGCTTTGGCTTCTCACAGAATCCTGGAATGGTTTGGGTTGGGAGGGACCTTAAGGCTCATCCCATTCCACCCCCAGCCATGGGCAGGGACACCCTCCACTGTCCCAGGGTGCTCCAAGCCCTGTCCAGGGGACACTTCCAGGGGCAGCCACAGAAAGGACCTGCCCACCTTCCCAGGGAACAATTCCTTCCCAATCCATCCCTGCCCTCTGGCAGTGGAATCCATTCCCTGTGTCCTGCCCCTCCATCCCCAGCCCCTCTCCATCTCTCCTGGAGCCCCTCAGGCCCTGCAAGAGGCTCCAACTTCTCCCTGCACCTTTCTCTGCGAGCCAGCTCAGGGTGGGTTCTGCAGCTTGAACCAAAACTGCCTCAGTTTCCCTCAAATCCTCCCATTCCCCGGTGAGTTTGGCAGTGGGAGGAGGGGGCTCTGCAGGGCTGGCTGCTCTCCCAGCCCCCAGCAGCTCCCTGTGACGGAGTGGCCAAAAATAGAACCTTTCCCGGGAGAGGAGAAGAATAACACTTTTCCTGACACCCTGCAATAGCCTTGAGGCTGCCAGCGTGGTGATAAGCCCTTGTTTGCCTGTGCTCTGGAGCAAACGTGGTTTATCTCTTCCTTGTTCCAGCCCTGCAGGAAAAACCCAGCGATTTGGCTGCCGTGGGACGCCCCCAGGTCTGTATTTGATTATTTCTCTCTTCCAGCAGCACCTGGAGGTTTGACTGGAATTCCCAGGGCTCAGGGTGCTCTTGGATTAAAAGGGAGTGCAGGGAGCTGTGCAGGTTTTAGGAGGGGTGAGCTGAGCGGATCTGATTCCTGAATTGGGGATGTTTGGAGGTGGGGGAGGTCAGGGCTGTGAGTGCCCATCCCGGAGCTTTTCCGGGAGCAGGAAACGTTCGCAGCCGCCTGTGCAAACAAAAGGCCCCGAGGAGGAAACACATCAGGCTGGGGAAAATCCTGCCCTCCTCCTGCAGAGCTCAGGGCTCCAAGAGAGGATTAAATCCCTCGGAAAACCGGGATTTCCCCCTCCCTCTGCTGTCCTGCCTCCACACTCCTGGGTGGAGTTTGATTTTGGGTGAGGTGATGCCACTGCCCCGTGTGGGGCACGGTGATTTTGATTTTAGTGTGCAGGGTTTGGTGGGCAGGACAAAACCTTGCTGAGGCCCCTCCTAAAAGATTGATATTCCATATGAAGCTGACTCCAGGTATTTTTTAGGCAGCAGCTCCTGGGGGTGATGTCTCCCTTCATGGCCTCCTGCAGCACTGCTGGGTTCAGCTGAGCTTTCCCCCCCACAAAACTCCTCAAATCCCCTCCTTTGCTTCCCTGGGGCATGGTGGATGCAAGCAGAGGCTTTTCCCAGCTCCAGCCCCTCTCCAGGAGGCAGGGTGACATTAAATCCAAAACAAATTACATTGTGCATTGGAGTGAGGCTGCTCGGATGCGTTTTCCTTCCCTAACGATGGAGGCAGTGGGAATTGCAGCTCCATTAATTCCTCCCTGTGCCTCCCGCGGGTTGTCAGAGCCTCTCCCCCGTGCCTGGTAAGTGCCTCATCCTCTGGTTCGGATGCTCTGCTGCATCCCTGGAATCTTTTGTGCAACCTCAGTGCTGAGAGGGCTCCCCCAGCAGCCTGGGAATGCTGCGGGAATCCAGGGAGCTCCGGAAGGGCCACCCCAATCCCGGCGTCCCCACAGCGTTTCCTTCTGCTTTGGGACCTTTTGGGGTTTTGCTGCAGGGCCAGGGGATGGGGCAGCTCCAAAGCATTCCCAGCCTGGAGGAAGATCAGCCCTGCTGCTCTTGGAATGGGAAACGGCTGCCCAGAGGACAATAAAGGTTATTAAATGTCAGGGAGAAATAAAGCTGCCTTTCCCCACGTTTTTCCCCTGTTTTCTCCCCCTGGCTGTGCTGTTTGCAGCGCTTTGTGCTGCAGTGGGAGGTGAGGAGCAGCTGCCTCATCCCAGCAGTCCTGGGTTTGGGATTGGGGGTTCCTGGGGTTACTCCTCGAGCATTTGGGGGTGCCAGGCACAGGTCAGGGCTCCCCAAGCCCGGCCTGACTCAAGGACAGATTAAATAGGTTAATTCCCTGGCCAGGCACAGCCTCACAGGTCTGGGTTCCCTCTTTGGGATGCGGGTGCATCCAGCAGGTACAGACGGGTCCCCAGCGCTTTGCCAGGCTCAGGGTGGCGGTGACAGCCCCAGGGGAGGTGACAGCAGCCCTGCTGGCCTCTGCCACACCCCTGCTGCCAGCGCCGTGCCCCGTGGCCCCGGCAGGAGCACCGACAGGTCCGTCCGGTCCCGCCGGCAGCGGGCGGCGCCCGGGGACAGGGAAAAGCAGCGGGTGCATCCCTGCCTCGCCTTGTTTGGCTTTCACTTTGTCACCCGGAGCTCGAATTAATCATTGGCAGCGCTGGGTGCGGCGGGAGCGCCCCTGCCACGCTCGGCTGTGCCCGCCCGGGGCCGGGCATCACCCCCTGCTTTGGAAGGAGCAGAAAAGGTAAAGGGATCTGGGGGCTCTCCTGGGATTTTGGGGCTCCCCTGGGAGCAGGCTGGGGCTGGAGGGTGCTGATCCCACCTGGCAAAGCTGCTGGAAGGGAATATCGAGCACTGGCCTGCAGCAGGGAGTGGCAAAAGTCGGAAATTTTGCTCTAGTTTGGAAACTTTTTTGGGTATTTTGGGAGGGGCTCAGTGACCAAAGTGTGGCTCCCAAATTGTGGCATCTCTGCTGATCCCCTCGGGGCTCACTGGTGGCACTGTTGTGACACTTCCATCCCCTGCTTGTCCCTCCCCTGCCTGGCTCAGGTCTGACAGATGGCTGGATGGCAATGCTGCCTCCAGAGAGGATATTTGTGAATTCCTTGCTGCTCTGTTACCCGGCACGTGGTGGAGCTTTACACAGAGACCCAGGAGTCACTGCTGGAGCAGAAAGGGAAATAACAGCACACAAGGCACTTCCAGAGAGCCCCGGGGCCTGGGCAGGGCTTGGGAGGGTAAAATCAGAGAATCAGGGAGTGGTTTGGGTTAGAAGGGACCTCAAAGAGCATTGCCATGGATTGAATCCTCTGGAGCTCTTCCCCAGGTCCACGTGGACTTGCAGGCAGCGTTGGTGGGCACAGATCCCTGTGGATGTTCCTGTGCTGGGTTTGATGGATCCAGGCAAGATCCAGGCTCATTTGGAGGGGGAGCAGAGGGGAAGGGGCTCTGTTCCCTCTGTGCCGGCCTGTGCCAGCCTGGCCACCCGTGTCTCCCTCTATAAACAGACTCAGCTTTCCTTCAAGGCAAGATAAAACAGATTTCCTTTTCCATGGCACGGCTTTCCTGCAGATCCCAGGGAGGCTGAGGGAATTATAACCCTCCCATCCTCCTGGCTGCCTGTGAGCTGCTGTGGCACACGTGTGCTGCCAGATGTTTGCTAACCGAGAGGGCCCTGGGGACACAGGCAGGGTTTGTCCCTCCCTGAAGGAATCAGCACTGCAGAGGAGTGTGGCTGTGGCAGCCTGTGGCAAACCCATGGATCTGTGTCCTCCCTCTCTGGGGTCCCTCTGTGGGGTGGCCCCAGGGAGGGCAGAGCATTCCCAGCCCTGAGCTGTGGTGGGGAATGCAGCTCTGGCATCTCCTGTGGGAATAACACCCCAAGCTGACGTGGTTTGGGGTTTGTGTCCTAACCTGGGTCCCAGCTGGGATTTATGGGGGAAGCTGGAGGTTAGAGCAGGGTTTGTGTCCTCCAGCTCTTCCCTTGTGTTTTGGTAAGGTGGAGAAAATTCTGATTTAAACCCCACAATCCCAGCAGAGGAGAGCTCCTGGCTGTGCCACCCTGGCACAGAGGGAGGTTCTCCATGCCCACACTGGTGTGTGGATGCAGTGGATGTCCCAGTGGGACTGGAGCTGGGAGTGCAGGGCTAGCCCTGTCCCCAAACACCTCCATACCCCAGGAACAGGAAGCTCTGGTGACTTTTTCATCAGAGCTTCAACCAGGACCGAGAAAAGACGAGGATTTTCCCCACTGTTGAGCAAACAGGGGTGTTCAGCATGGGAGGGTCCAACTTAATGCCATAAACAGGATTGGATTAGGAGGGATTTGCAGAGGGTCAGTCTGGAAGAGCGGCTTATTTAGGTTTTTAGCAGCTGTGTCACAACCATCCGTGGTGTGGCAACCCTCGGTTGCGTTGTGCTGTGTTGGGTGTTGGGTTGGAGGAGCAGCCAGGAGCTCCTGGGCTGGGAGAGGGCTCTGGAGCTCAGATCAGCACCAGGAACCCACGTCCTCCCTGTCTTGAACCAAATCTTTCAGCCCATGAGATGGTGGAGGGTGAGTAGCCTTTGGGGCTTGGGTGGTTTCCCTTTTTTTTTTTTTTTTAATGCAAAATAATTTATCCTCAGTGATGTTGAAGCCTCCTGTTGCCCCTGCCCCTCTCCAGGTGCTTTGGCTCTGGTCAGCCCTGCCCAGAGGAGCTGCCCCTCTTTTGGGGTCAGCCTGGCCCTGTGGGGTTACAGGAACTGGAATTTGGGTTTTTATCAGAGCTTGGGCCTCGTTTCTCCTCAGCCCTGCTCTGCTGTTGCTCCTCACAGCAGGATTTGACATCCCAGCAGGAATGGCAGCACTGGCACCTCTGCTGGGACAGGGACAGGACCCAGGGAAGTGGAGCTGGGCCAGGGAGGTTTAGGGTGGATCTCAGGGAAAGGTTCTTCCCCCAGAGGGTGCCCAGGGAACAGGCACAGCCCTGAGGCTGCCAGAGCTCCAGGAGGGTTTGGACACTCCCTGGCATTTCTGAGGTGTCTGGGCAGGGCCACACAGGGACTGGACGACCCCTCTGGGTCATTTCCAGCTCAGGACATTCTGTGATTCTGGGACCCTTCTACCACCAACCCCCACCTCCTTCCTGGATCTGCCAGCTCCTCCCCCGGCCCTTGTGCCCGATCCTGCCGCTCGGGGGTGTGAGGCAAAAATATTACCCAATACCTCAGTAACTTCCACAAAATTTGCTTCCCCTGGGGCTGTCACCCTGTGCCTGCTGGGGACGTCACCCTGTGCCTGCTGGGGACGTCACCCTGTGCCTGCTGGGGACGTCACCCTGTGCCTGATGGGGA
>VXBR01004650.1:165462-177053 GCA_013400215.1 Cisticola juncidis
GGGGGGAGGGAGGGAGGGGGGGAGGGGGGGATGGATGGATGGAGGGATGGATGGAGGGAGGGATGGATGGATGGAGGGAGGGAGGGAGGTCCCTGCAGCAGGAGGGGTGGTTTGGGATGGGTCACACTGCCAGGGACACAGAGCCAGGCTGAGCTGGCTGGGTCCCCGTGGGAACACCGCCAGTCCCTGCTGTGCTGCAGCCCCGGGCTGCTCCTCTCCCAAGCTCTGCACAGCTCCTGGAGTGCAGCAGTGTCCCTGCAGCTCCTGGGGGAGCTGCAGCTTTAGGTGTGTGCCAGGAGCCCAGTGTGAGGGAGGCTGGGACAGCAGAGGTGGCTGAGTTAACACAAGGACCAGAGGTGACTTTCCTTTCTGTCCCTGCCATCTCTAGGGGACAGGGGCTTTTCCCAGCCATACAGGGAGCTGTGTTTGTCTTGCTGTCTGGTGCCCCAGAGTGTCCCTGGAGGAGATGATGATGATGAGGAGGAGGGGGATGCTGCTGGAAGATTGGCAGCCCTGCAGCCCTGGGGCTGTTGTCCCCCTGTGCTTGGTGAAACTCATCAGATTTGGTTTCAGTTTGGACTCCTGTTTGTCTGATGAACTGGACATGGGTCCTTCAGGGGGTTTTGCTCTGGGGGTGGTTGCCTTGTCCTGGGATCAGTTCCCTGGAAGACGAGGGGCTGTGTCCATGTTGCTGTGGTGCTGCCCTGGGTTTGTCACTGTCACCTGTGCTGCTGTCCCTGCTCTTGTCCCACCCTGTGCCTGGCTGCTGGGTCTCAGACACTGTGATTTTCCACCTCTTGGGGCAGAAATGCCCTCACTGAGCACATCAGTGCTCTCTGACACAGGGGCAGTCCAGGGTGGCCCTTTCCTTGCCTTTTTTGCTGCAGCACTGTCCAGGATGACCAGAACATCCCAATCCATCCCCATCCCCGTGGTCTCTGTGCCTCCTTTGCAATCTGGGGTGCCAAAACCCTTTAACTGCAGTGCAGAGCTCTGCATCCTATTCCAGTTCTTGTCATGCCCAGCATCCCCTCTCCATCCCCAGCTAAGTCTGGGTGTGTGAAACTCCAGGATGCTCTGGAGATGATCCCGTTTCCAAACGGGGTCGGACAGACCCGTGGGCAGAGGGAGGGCAGGGACAGAAGGATGGCAGGGCTGCCCTGCAGAGCCACCAGTGTCCTGCCAGCTGCTGGCTCCTGCCAGCCCAGTTTTGCCCGTCGGGCTGCGAGATGTCACTTCCCACATGTGACATACGGAGCTGAGGCTCCAACTGTCCCTGTTCTGGGCTAAAAGATGGAAAACCCTCTGGAGCAGCGCCGAAAGCAGGCGAACCTCCCATGGGACTGCTGATTCACGTGGCTGGTGGAGAGCAGCCAGCTCTGCCTGTCCCTGTGCTGATCCCCAGGACATCCTGGGGACAGGACATCCTGGGGACATCGTGGGTGGTGGCCTTGCCTGAGTGGTGGCGCTTCCACCGTGTCCTGTCCTCACTTTTGCCCTCCTTGTGTCTTCCAGATGTCCTGTGGTAGCCTGTGCCCCCCTGGGAGGTCCTGCCTGCCTTAGCCCCATCCTGCCAGTGATGGCCTCAACACCCCAGTGAGGGGCACAAGGACAAGGAGAGAGTGTCCCCAACACTGCCACACCCCGGGGAGAGCCATGGAGGCCCCTCTGGACGTGCCCGTGGGGAACCTCATTGACTTTGACACCGACACGCCTGCCCAGGACCCCTCAGAGCCCGCTGTCCCCACTGCTCCCGGTGACAGCAGCCACCCAGGGGGCACAGGGGATGAGGCCACCGAGGAGAGCGATGCCACCGAGTCAGCAGACAGCGAGAATGACATGGGGGACTCCCCGGGGCACTGGCGGGGCCACCGCCGCTCCTCCTCCATCGAGTCCTTCTCCTCCAGCCACAGCACGGAGTCGGCGCAGGACGGGGCCACGGCCGAGCGCCGCGAGTTCATGCGGGGCTACGTGGAGAAGATCTTCACTGGGGGGTGAGCCAGGGGCTGGCAGGGACAGGGACACTGCAGGGGATGGCAGTGCCAGGGACACCCCCGGGATGGCAGTGCCAGGGACACCCCAGGCGATGGGGCTGGCAGTGCCAGGGACACCGCAGGGGATGGTAGTGCCAGGGACACTCCAGGGGATGGGGATGGGCTGGGCTGTTCCCCACCCCGGGAGCAGGACTTTGTGTCCTTCCCCTCCACGGCGTCGGTGCCACCACGGGGGATGCGGGTTTTGCCTTGTGCCCCTCTCCTGGTCCCTCTTCCACCCCCAGCTCCCCTCCCTGCTTCTCTCTCCCCATTCCCGTGCCAGGGGCTTGCTGTGCCCCTCACTGATGCTCACTGAGTGGGTCACACGTGCCCAGGGCTCCCATGGGTGCCCAGGGCTCCCATGGGTGCCCAGGGTCCCTGTGGCTGTGCCCAGGGTCCCCATGGGTTCCCAGGGCTCCTATGGGTGCCCAGGGTCCCCAGGGGTGCCCAGGGTCCCCGTGGCTGTGCCCAGGGTCCCCGTGGTAGCCCAGGGTCCCCATGGTTGTGCCCCCAGCCCTGCATCCCCCTGCTGTGGTCTCAGGAGCTCCGTGTCAGGCTGGATGGAGCAAACGGAGCGTGAGGAGCAGCAGCAGGGCTTGGGTTTGCTCTGGGGCTCTGTGCCTGTCTCTGGAGCTCGGTTTCTTCTTGTGTTTCCTTGGCTCTTCCCTTCTCCCTCTGCCTTGGGTTTCCCTCCTGCCAGCGAGGAAGAAAAGAGCAGCACAAGGAGAGGGATGATAAAATGGACGCTCCTCTCCTCTCCTCCTCTTCCTCTGCCTTCCTCCAGCACCAGGATGCTGATGCCATGAGGGTGCAGGTCACATCCTTGTCTTTAATGATTTTTTTCAATTTTTCCCTGTTTCAGAGAGGATCTGGACCAAGAGGAGAAGGCCAGGTTTGGGGAGCTGTGCAGCAGCGAGAACGGGAAGGGCAGGGAGTGGTTTGCCAGATACGTGAGCGCCCAGGTAAGGGAGGGGTGGGGAGGCAGCAGGGATCCTGCGTGGGCTTGGCAACAACCTCGAGCCAGGGAGGTTTATTTATATCCCAGAGGAGTATTTTTGGAAGGCAGGAACTCAGGGAAAAGGAGGAACCACAGCAGAAGGAGACACAGGAGTGAATAAATACATTTTGAACAGTTAAATACACACTTGGTGTAACGTGGGAGAGAATTCACTCATCTTATCTAAAATTAAATCCCTCAGACACATCCTATTCCCTAAAAATAAAAAATAAAAACCCAACCAAGCCCAGACAGGCACAAGGCTGTCTGTGAGGGAGACACCCAGCCATGGGTGTTTTTTTCCCCCTGCCCAGGGTGGGGGTCCCAGGGGGCTGAGGCTGTTCCTGCTGCTGTGCTGAAATTTGCATTGTGTGGCAGCAGTGACCAGGGAGGTACAAAGCAGGGAAAACAGAGGAAACAAATCTCTTTTGTGAAGCACCAGGATCCATTTTTGTTTCCTCCAGGACCTGGGAGGGGGAGGAAGGTGAGGGGGAGGATGGAGACAGCCCAGAGGGGCCGAGTTGTGAGGATTTTATGGGTGTTGTAGGGGTGGATTTTTAGGGTTTGGGTCAGAGGAGGAGTTAACACAAGGAAAGCAGGATCAGATTTTAATGGGAGCACCCAGCCTGAGCCCTGGGCTCTGTCCCTGCAGCGCTGCAACTCCAAGTGTGTCTCAGAGCAAACCTTCTACCGCCTGATGCAGTCCTTCGCCCTCGTACTCTTCGAGTAAGTCCTGGGCACTCTGGGCCTCTGTGGTACCCCCAAAATGCCCCCTTTAGTAACGCCAAAAATCCCTCTGTGGTATCCCAAAAAAGTCCTCTGTGGTACCCCCAAAGGTCCCTCTGTGGTATCCCCAAAAGGGCCCTCTGTGATACCCCAAAAAGGCCCCCTGTGGTACCCCCAAAGATCCCCTGTGGTACCCCAAAAAGGCCCTCTCTGGTAACCCCAAAAGGGCCCTCTGTGGTACCCCAAAAAGACATTCTGTGGTAACCCCAAAAACCCCTCTGTGGTAACCCCAAAAGTCCCTCTGTGGTACCCCCAAAAATGTCCTCTGTGGTACCCCAAAAGGCCCTGTGTGGTACCCCTAAAAAGCCCACGTGTTAACCCCAAAAGGCCCCCTGTAGTACCCCAAAAAGACCCTCTGTGGTAACCCCCAAAAGTCCCCCTGTGTTAACCTCAAAGTCCCTCTGTGGTAACCCCAAAGACCCCCTGTGGTACCCCAAAGTCAGGGCTGTGATTGGGTTTCCACCCCGGGCTGTCCCCACTGTCCCTCTGTGCCAGGTGTCACCAGATGGATGATTTCAGCCCTGCCAAGAACCTCATGACCATGTGCTTCACCTATTACTACATAGGTAAAGGATCTGCACCCTCTGCTGCTGCTGGGGGCTGGTTTGAAATGTGGGAAAGGCGTTTTCAGGGGTGTCCCGGCTGGAAAAGAGCCCAAAATCCATCCCAGAAACCTGGCAGAGCCCCTCGCTGGGCTGGGCATGCTGCTCTGTCCTTGCTTCCAGCCAGGAATGTTTGTGTGTGACAACCCCTCAATGATCCCAGCCCCTGGGGGTGGGATGTGAGCACCCCAGCCCAGAAACACCTTGGTTTATTGTTTGGTGTGCAGTGACCTCTCCTCCATGGGGATTTTCTATCCAAAATGGGAGTGGGGAGGATAAAAATAAAAACCTACAGGGAGTGGGATGGGATCTTGGGTGTTCCATCTCCTGGTGGTGCATCTCCTTGGGTGCATCCATCTCCAGGGGTTCTCCTGGAGCTGGATGGGTTTCCCAGGAGCTGGCAGAGCTCAGGGTCATGGGCCCACTGAGCTCCTGGCACATTTTCCCCAGGGAAACCTCAGGCCCTGCCCTTGGAGGCCAAGGAGAAGCCCACGGGCAGCATCGATTCGTACCTGAAGTCAGCAAACACGTGGCTGGCAGAGAAGAAGGACATTGCAGAGAGGCTGCTGAAAAACACCTCAGCCAAGACAGAGAATGTCAAGGGCTTCTTTGGGGGCCTGGAGACCAAACTGAAGGGTCCTGCCCCCAAAAAGAGCGAGTGGGTACCCTGGGGTGGGCAGGGGGCTGGGCAGGCACCCACAGGGGTGTGGGGGCTCCACGGGGCTGCCATGGCCATGAGGGGGCATCTCCAGCCTGGTCCCTTTAGTCCCTTTAGTGATGCTTTAGTCAGTGTCACCTCCTGGTCTGGGAGTCCTGTTTCCCTTGGCCATTGTCCTAATTCCTCCTAATTTATCTCAGAAATGACACAGCTTTGGAGTTTTTTGGTTCCAAGCTCGTGATCTTCTGCATCATCTCTGTCTGAGGGGTGGGATGTCACTTTGTCACCTTCCTAGCCCTTGGGGTGGTGGCAGGGGGTCAGGGGGTCTTTCAAATGAGGTTCCCTTTGCCAGGGGAGCCATGGGCTGTCGGAGGGATGGGATTTTTGGAGCTGACATTGATTTCTTGTGCCACAGCGAAGGTGAGGACAAACCAAAGGAGAAGCTGAAGCAGATGGGTGAGTGCAGCCAGCACTGCTGAAACGGCCAGGGCAGCCCTGGGGAAGGAGAGAGGGCTGGAAAAGCTGGAATTCCTTGGGCTGGGTTTGGAATTCCACTCACAACTCTCATCCTGTGATGATCTTGTCCTGGGTGTCACAGACTGCAGAGGTTTGGGCACTGCCTCAGAGCTCTGGTGCTGCACCAGTCTCCCCAGTAGCTGTGTGTGCTCCCAGACCAGTGACCCAGCCCCTCCAGGACCCTCCTGGGACACCCCTGCCCTCCAGGGGCACTCAGAGCTCCTCCTGCCCTTGCTGTGGATGTGCAGAGGATGTGTTTGGTTTGCAAACCAAACTGGGAGTGGGCACAAAACCCACACGTGGGTGGGAAGGTGGGGTCCCCCAGGTGCTGGCATGTGACTCTGTGTCCCCACAGTGTCCCTGCAGAGCCCGGAGGAGGAGAGGAAAGGGGAGAAGATTTACCTGTACATGCACCTCAAGCAGCAGCCCATCTGGTAAAGCCCTGGGGTGGGCTGGCTCTGCCTGGGGAGGGGATTGTCCTGCTGGCCTCGTGTCCCCAGGGGTTCACAAGTGTCCCCCCAGAGCTGGCCTTGGCTTTGGCACGTCCCTTGTGCTCATGGGAGGGCGTTCACAGCCACCAAGGGCTGGGACAGAGATCTGCCAGGGTTGTTTGGCCTGTCCTGACCCTTGGGAGGACTCAGGGACAGGTTGGGTGAGATTGTGGAATCCTGGAATGGTTTGGGTTGGAAGGAAACTTAAAGCTCATCCCATTCTCCCTGCTCCATAGCAGAGACACCTCCCACCATCCCAGGCTGCTCCAAGTCCTGTCCAGCCTGGCCTTGGACACTTCCAGAGATCCAGGGGCAGCCACAGCTGCTCTGGGCACCCTGTGGGTGTTCCTAATGATAAAATCCCAGTTTATCATTTTATTTAAGATCCCATTCCCAGCGTGTCCCTCCCTCCCTGCAGGCACAACCTGCGCTTCTGGAACGCCGCCTTCTTCGACGCCGTGCACTGCGAGCGCAGGAAGAGATCTCCCACCACCAGGTAGGACAGGTCCCTATGGGACCAGGAGACTCCCATGTCCCCTCCAGCACCCCGGGGTGCTGCTCCCACCAGCCCTGAGCTTGTCCAACCCTGGGAAAGGCTCTGCTTTCCATCCTAAAGCTGCTGGGAGCAGTGGAGTGGGCTGGTCTGCAGGGGTTTGGGAGCAGGAAGGTTTTCTTGCTTGTTGTGCAGCATTTTTGGAGGAGCCAAGCTCTAGAGAAGTGCCCAGAAATCCCAGCCAGGGCTCAGGCTCTTGGTGCTGAGTTTGCCAGCAGCTCTGGGAGGTGCAGGGGACGCAGGGGATGTCCCCAGCTGTCCCCAGCTGTCCCCAGCAGGGACAACCTGCAGCCAGCAAGGGGAGAACCTGGGGACGGTGGCACTGCCAGCCCTGAAAATTGTGCTAAACCTGACGGCGAAGGGGCAGCTCGTGTCGGGGGCTGCAGAGGTGGGGGTGGGACACTCGCCGAGCTTGTGCCCATCCCTTGCTCCCCCCGGGGCTGTGTGGGGGTCCCGCCTCTCCCTCCTCTCCTGGGCGCGGTTTCCCATCCTCTGTGCGGTGCCCCGGGGCTCTGAGCTCCCGCAGGGGAAGCTCGGAGTGTCCGAGCCGCCCCTTTAGGGAGGGTTGGCAGCCCCTCTGAGCCCCCTCTGTGTCCTCCCAAATCCCAGCCAAGCCTCAGCAGCCCTGGCTCGCACCCTGGGGTGCTGTGCCAGGCTCAGCTCCCGGATCAATCCCTGTTTTCCCCTTTATTGCTTTCCTTTTTTTTTTGTTTATTCCCAAGCAAGCAGGGGAAGTGCCTACTGAGCAGCACTGTAACCATAACCACGTTTGCTTTGATTAAGCCCCAAATTAGCAGCAGCAAAAGCCTCACAAGGACAGACGCCACCGGCAGCTGCTCCCTGCTCCGGGTGCCTTTCCCAATTAATCTGATGGCTGAGCCTGCCCGGGCTGCAGGAGCAGCCTGGCTGACAAAGGAGCTTTGGGAACCACAGCCTGGAGCATCCTGAGTGTCTGGGGGGGTGGAGGTGGTGGGGACCCCCCAATCCTCTGGAGAGGATGTGGAATCCTGGCAGTGAGCTGGGCTGNGTGCCCATCCCTTGCTCCCCCCGGGGCTGTGTGGGGGCCCCGCCTCTCCCTCCTCTCCTGGGCGCAGTTTCCCATCCCAGCCGGCCTCGTCGCTGTCTCTGCAGTGCCCCGGGGCTCTGAGCTCCCGCAGGGGAAGCTCGGAGTGTCCGAGCCGCCCCTTTAGGGAGGGTTGGCAGCCCCTCTGAGCCCCCTCTGTGTCCTCCCAAATCCCAGCCAAGCCTCAGCAGCCCTGGCTCGCACCCTGGGGTGCTGTGCCAGGCTCAGCTCCCGGATCAATCCCTGTTTTCCCCTTTATTGCTTTCCTTTTTTTTTTGTTTATTCCCAAGCAAGCAGGGGAAGTGCCTACTGAGCAGCACTGTAACCATAACCACGTTTGCTTTGATTAAGCCCCAAATTAGCAGCAGCAAAAGCCTCACAAGGACAGACGCCACCGGCAGCTGCTCCCTGCTCCGGGTGCCTTTCCCAATTAATCTGATGGCTGAGCCTGCCCGGGCTGCAGGAGCAGCCTGGCTGACAAAGGAGCTTTGGGAACCACAGCCTGGAGCATCCTGAGTGTCTGGGGGGGTGGAGGTGGTGGGGACCCCCCAATCCTCTGGAGAGGATGTGGAATCCTGGCAGTGAGCTGGGCTGAGATTTGAAACCTTGCAGGGAGGACGTGCTTGGTGGGGCTGGTTTGGAATTCCAGGTCGGTCCTGGGCCATGGCAGATGCCCAGAAGGTCCGTGGGGATGGGGTTGAGGCCATCTCCTCGATTATGTGACCAGGACATCCCTGGGGTGGCCGAGCTTTGTCCTCCCTGGTCTGCAGCCTCCCTCTGGATTTTTCCTCCTCTGGGCGGGGAGGGCAGGGGAGGGGGGGAAGGAATCAGAACTAAACTCCTCTTTTTCTCTCTCTTTCCTCTCTCTGTGCCTCTAACAACCTTCTCCCATCTCTTCTTCTCTCCTTTCCCCTCCATCCCTCTGTCTTGCATGACCTTTTCACCGCCTCTTTTGTGGGCCCCGTTTCTGCCGCCGCTCCAGAGGGACCCCTGGGGAGGAAGAGGAGAAGAGGTGTGTCTGTCCCTGTCCTTCCTCAGTGTCACAGCCTGGTGCTCACTTCAGGCCCAGCTCCTGCCCCGGGGAGGGGGGGATGCATTTTGGGGGGTCTTTCTCTGTGGAGGAGGAGGAGCTGCCAGAGCATTGCCCTCCCAAAGGGCCAGAGGGGTTTAGATTGGCTCCTCTTTCATGTGGTTTGTAAAAACGGAGCCTGAATGGTTTCAAGCTGTGATATTTTGCTGGGAACATCCCTCTGGGCAGGTTTTGGACGCGAACTGAGTCTCTTTGTGTAGAAAGCATCTCCCTCTCCTGTCCTTCCTGCTTGCTCCTGGCTTCTGCTGCCACTTAGAGGTGCTGGGGATCCTTTGCCAGCTGGAAAAGCTGCTCCTTTTCCATTTTTAATGCACTTCTCTGCTGCCATCCCTTAACAAAATTAAAACTGCAGGTGGGGGTGCTGCATGTCACGATTGGGAGCGTGTCCTTGGGGCCATGAGCTGGGAACTGTCACTGCTCTCTTGGAGTGTGGGATCTGGGAGCAAAAACCCCTCCAGGTGATGGCATTAGAGAGAGGATGGGGATTTTTGGGAGCCTGGCAGTGAATTCTGTGTGTGGCTGAGGAATGTCCTGGCTAAGGGATGGTGTAAATATCACATAAATATCACTGGGGTTTGCTGTGACGGGGGAAACGCTGCTGCTGCTGCTGCTGGGAGGGGAAAGAGTTGATGGGGAGTTCTCAGCACCTCCAGGCACAGCAAGGAGACCCCAAAATAAAACCCCACAGCCCTGGGGGTTCCTCACCCCTTGCCTTTCCTCCTGGGCCATAGAGATCAAAGGCTTTGAGTGGAGCCACATGTGGGTTTTCTCCCTTCCCAGGCATGTTACTCTCTAGTAATGAGGCAGAAACACAGCCAAGGTTTTTTGGGGGGCACTTTGATAATGTTTTTTCTCCTTTCTTCTTCCCTCCAAAACATAAAAAGGCAGGAAAAAAGAGTTACAAACATGCTCCCTCTGTAAGTGAGCCAGTGGGGTCTGTGAAGTTTTGCTTCCAGATTTCAAAGCCCCTTAATTCGATTCTTCCCCTCTCCTTTCAGCCTCTACATTTGGTTGTGGGTTTTATTTGCTATCCTAAGCTTTATCTGAGAAAAATTACACCTTCTTTTCTTTAAAAAAAAAAATCCTCTGAAACACATTGTGCACATTTCCAGAGCCCTGTGAGCAGTGAGCTGATGTGGAGGCTCAGCAGCTCTGCACATTTGGGTTGGGGTGATTTAGTGGGGCCTGGCTCCCTTTGTGGGGTCAGCCTGGCTCCCTTTGTGGGGTCAGCCTGGCTCCCTTTGTGGGGTCAGCCTGGCTCCCTTTGTGGGGTCGCCCTGGCTCAGCACCCATCCCCTTCCAGTTCCAGCCACCCTGGGGCTGCGCCCACCTCACTGAATTTGGGGTGAGACCCCCTCTATCCCCCCTCCATCCCAGTTCCCACCCTGCACAGCTCCCCCCTCCTGCTTGGTGTTCTGTCGAGTTACAAGTGTCCCTCCTCCTGCTGTTCTCTTTCTTCTCCTCCATTTTTCTTCTGCCTATTCCTGTTTTTCCTCGCTTTTCCTCCTCTTATCCTTGCCTGTGACCTCACCTGGTTCTCGGGAAGGGGCTGGCTTCACCCTGGAGCTGTAGTTCCCCTGGCATGCGTGCACCCAGCCCTGCTGCCACCACCCCAAGTGACATCCCTGTGGCACAGGCTTTGTTCCCGGGGTGGGCACTCTGCCACTGCCTCGGACTGGTTGCAAACACCCAGAGCTTGAACCCCTCCCTCCCTTAAGGCCACGCTGCAGCTGCAGGGAGCCCGAGTGGAGCCAGGGCATCCTCAGGGCACCGCGGGCATTTTGGCCTGGGGAGGGGTGTGGGAGCTCCCGCCCTGTGGAGGGGGAGGTAGGTCTGGGGAGAGCATTGGTGGGGATTTGGGGAGCTGGAGCCTTGCTGCAGGTGAGGGACAAGTGCCTGGTGTCCCCCTGTCACCTCCCAGGCTGGGGGGCTTCAGCAGAGCCATCCCCTGCTTCCTCCTCGTGCCCAGAGTGGCACCAAAGGTGAGCTCTGTGCTGGAGGGATCGATGTGATTTTTAGCTCTTAATTTAGGGCTTTTCCAGGCAAAGCCAAGGTGGAATGAGGTTTTTCCTGGGGGATCTCTTGCTTTGCTCCAGGGCAAGAGCTTTGCAGATGGATCCGTGCTGTGAGCTCATCCAACATCCAGCACCACACCCAGGGGCTCTGGGCTCCTTCTTGTCCTCTGAGGGGCTCTCAGTGCCTTCCTGTCCCCAAGCAATGTGCCCCAGGGTGGGAGGAAGCAGACAGGGGTGCTGAGGTGACAGAGGTGACAGAGAGGTGCCAGAGTGGCCTGTCCTTGCAGGGAGAAGTGGTGCCACATGACGCAGGAGGAGCGGGACGACAGCCTGCGCTTCAACGAGAACATCACCTTCGGGCAGCTGGGGTGAGCAGGGCATGGGCACACCCTGGGACCAGCTGGTGGCAGGGGACACCTCCCAGGGTGTCCCCCCACTGGGGACATCCCTCATGGTGCAGAGGATCTTTGGTGTTTCTCTCTGGGACCTGCTGCAGCCCCGTCTGTGAAGGGACCGAGCTGTGGCAGTGCCTGCTCCAGGGGGCTGCAGAGAGGGAGAGGAAGGTGTGGGGAGGAAGGGGCAGCCTGGCCATGCTCTCACCCACAGCATCTCTGTCCTCCTCAGCACCTTCATCCACAACATGCTGGCCTTCGGCCTCAGCAAGAAGCTCTGCAGTGATTTCCTGAAGAAGCAGGCGACCATCGGCAACTTGGATGAGGGTAGGGGAGAGCCCGGGGTGTGCAGCCCCTTTCTGGGGTCCTGGAGGGCTGGGGTGTGGGTGGGAGGG
>VXBR01004650.1:183345-216567 GCA_013400215.1 Cisticola juncidis
GAGGTGTAATAATAATTCTGACATTAATTCACTTTCTAAGCTGCCAAAGGGAGGTTTTCTCCTTTCTCCAACTCCTGCACTGGCCATACCTGTGTGGATCCAAACCAGTTCTTCCACGATAAAAAACACAAATAAAAGTTTTTATTGTTAGGATACACCAATGTTTTATTATTAAATTTAATGGGGAGTTTCAGGGGATCTTTATTTTCTTTCACTGGACAGATGCATCCCATGTTTGTATTTACAAACTGGAAAAAAGTTGCTCAGCCACCAACACTGAGTCCTGGGTGGGATTTGTGCTCAGGTCCTGCAGTCCCAGAGCAGATTCCCTCTGCTCTGTGCCTTCCCTCCAACAGGCAGTGCAAACACAAGGAATGACCTGGAAAGAGAAAAAGAACACGTGAGAAAAAAACTTGAGAAACCCAAAACATGAGAAACCCAAATCCCACCAGGATTTGGGGTCAAATCTCTGGGATTCAAGTAACACAAATCCTTCTGTTTGTGGGGGCACACTCCACAACCCAGCTTGGAATCTGTACTTTATTTTCAAGTACATTAAAAAAAAAAATCCTTGCAAGTATCAGACAAAAAACCAAAAAAAACCCAAAAAACCAACCAACCAACCAAACAAACAAACAAAAAACCCAAAAAACCCAAAACAACAACAACAAAAAAACCAAAACAAAAACCCAACAAACAAACAAAAAAACCCCAAAAAAACCCTTAAAAAAACCAAAAACCCAACTACAATTTTCATGTAGATTAAAAAAAAAAAAAACTTTGTGAGTGTCAGACCAAAAAAACCCAACCCCTGGAAATGTCCACACTGCAAGGAGTGACACTTCACCCTGGCCATGGGAGAACAAAACACAGCAAATGAACAAAATCCCCCCTCTGCCCGTTTCCCACCCAAAAAAAAACCCCACAAGAGATCTCCAAACTGACAAAATGCCTTTTATGGTACCTCTACTTCTGTGCAGGATTCTGGAACTCCTGGAGTTTCCTGAGCCACCACAAAGATTTTTTTTTCTATTTTTTTTTCTTTTTTTTCCTATGGATGGTGTGGGCAGGGTGGTCCCCAGTCCAAGCTCCTGTCCTGTTGGAGTCACCACAAACCTGTGCCTTGTCCCAGTGCTAAAATGATGACCCAGACTGGGTTAGATGATAAAAGGGGCTCCCTCTGAAAGGATCCTCATGATGCACAATGCCTGTAACATATTTACAATTTTGTATTTTTTAGCAAATTAGTGTGACTGACAATAATCACCAATTAGAGATGGGGGTGATGGGGTAACTCCTCCCTGGTTCTGCCCTTTCCTCAAGTCCCTGAGATGGGTTACTTGAATTCACAGGGGGTTTCTTGAGGTCCTTTGAGGCTCTGATAATTAATCAAGGGGTCAAAAGGCAATATAAGGGTTAATAATTATGAGCCAAATGAGAATGAGCAGTTTGGTGTCATGGATCAAACATTGCCAGTCCAGGGGAGCCCAAGGCCTTGGGATCACCCATCCTTTGCCCTCTGTCCTCTCAGAGAGGCTGGTTCTTAGCTTTATTAATATTTATTATTAGTTAATAGTATTAGTGTAATTTATTCATGTTTATTATCATCTCCTGTAAGCATTGGCATCTATAGTATTGGTATTATCTATGAATAAAATCATCAATAAATTCTACTGCTGGGATCTGTTAAATTCCATTTACAATATTATCTTTTAGGATGCAGTAGTACAATCATCTATTGCAACCTAAAAGTGTGATTATTTCTTAGAATAAATAATAGATTTATTAGTATTGGCACTAATTAGTTTATTATTAGCTGCCACAGAGGTATAAATGTGTCCTGACCCAAACAACTCTCTAACACACACCACTCCCACCCTTCTGCACTCCACTACAGCTGAAGTGCTTGGAACATCTCAAAAAACAAATTTTACCAACCTTTCTGAGCAAATTTGGGGTAAAAAAGACAAATCCAAACCTTCCCACAACATGAACAGAACAGATTACCTGGAAAAGCCTCAGGTCCTTCCACCAAGCAGGGATTAATGGGATTGCTCTTCCTAAAATTGCTGTGGCTTCTCCAGAGCAGTGACTGAGCCCAGCTCTGCTGCTGGTGATGGCCAGGGAGGTGTCCCCTGCACGGTGACACCCTGGTGGTCCCTGCCCGTGGTCCCCAGGGCTGGAGCAGGGCTGGGAGAAGGCAATCCCAGAGCAGGAAAGGTTTGAAGCACTCAGGGGTTTCCTCTCCTCTTCTCAGAGCCGTGGATTCCTCATTCTTCAGTCCTGTCAAAAATGAGAGAGGGGGAGGGAAAACAAGGGGTCAGAGGTGACCACAAAGCCACTCCCCTGCTGCAGGAAATGAGGGGTGGGAAATGAGGGACGAGAAGGGAATGGGGAAGGGAATGGGGAAGGGAGGGCTGTCCCAGCACAGCCCATCCCCATCTGCACCCCCAAAAGCTGTGGGGCAGAGCCATGTCCTGTGCCAGTGTCCCCCAGACATCCTGTCCCAGCCCAACAGTGACAGCCACTGTCCCACCACTTTCAGTATCCACAGGGAGCCCAGGGGCTCTAGCCACCGATGCTGTTCCCAAGGAGGGGACAAGGGATGTGGTGCCCTCACCGGCGGTGTCCCCACGGACCGTTGGGAGGCAGCACATCTCTGAGCAGCACGGCACAGCCAGGACTCCCAGGACACTCCACAAACTCTGATCCTGTCCCCCCAGCAGGAACACAGCAGTCACAGCATCCATCCCTGCAGCATTCCCGAGGTGTGCCCTCGCTGCGGCTCTGCTCCCTGCCCAGCTCTGCCCCCCCTGCGAGGAGAGCTTGCCCATCCCTGCAGCATTCCCGAGGTGTGCCCTCGCTGCGGCTCTGCTCCCTGCCCAGCTCTGCCCCCCCTGCGAGGAGAGCTTGCCCATCCCTGCAGCATTCCCGAGGTGTGCCCTCGCTGCGGCTCTGCTCCCTGCCCAGCTCTGCCCCCCCTGCGAGGAGAGCTTGCCCATCCCTGCCCCTTCCTCCCAGCCCTGCCAGCTGCAGCAGGGATGGAGCTGCTGGCCCTGCTCCAGAGAGGATGGGACAGGGAAAGGAGCAGCTTCCCAAGGGATTGGGAGCAGAGCAGCCCTGGCTGGGCGGAGCAGTGACAAGGGTGGCATCTCACAAGGCTCGGAGTGTCACTGCCACCATCCCTGCCAGAGTAAAAGGGGCTCTGCACACCCTGGGCTGGCACACGGCTCTGCAGAGGGGACAGCAGCCTGTCCCCAGGTGACAGGGCCAGCCCAGCCTGGGGAGGAGAGAGGCCTGGGGGGAGAAATTGCATCAACCCCTCCCTTGATAGCACCTGCTTGGTAACAGCACCACCGAGGCTTCAAAGGGCAGCGCTGTGCCCACACACTGCTCTTTGTCTGGATGGGCATGTATGGCACAAAGCCAAAATGCAGCCAGGAGCCTTCTGCCCCAGCAAAGGCCCCAACACGCAGGAGCAGCCACCTCAGAACTCCCCAATCCCCAGGATGGGGTTTGGCCCTCACCCATGCCCTCAGCATGCTGCAGCTGGCACTGAGCAAAGAGGGGTGAGCAAAGCATGGCACGGCAAAGAAGGTGCTGGAAAAACAGGTGGAAGTCGCAGGGATAAGCACAAACCATCCAGCCTGGCCTGGGACACTTCCAGGGATTCAGGGCAGCCACAGCTTCTCTCAGGGCCACCCCACCCTCACAGGGAAGAGTTTGTCCCTGATATCCCATCTCACCCTGCCCTCTGACAATGTGAAGCCATTCCCTCTTGTCCTGACACTCTGTGCCCTTGTTCAAAGTCCCTCAAAGAGCTGGGGTCCATCAGGTGGGAGGTGAGAAACTCTCCTCACCTTGCAGCTGCAGCAGAAACCTTCACCAGCATTTCGAGAAGCAGCAGCTCCCACTCTCCCTTCCCATCACCGCGCTCAG
Source organism: Cisticola juncidis (assembly GCA_013400215.1). Lineage (NCBI taxonomy): Eukaryota > Metazoa > Chordata > Aves > Passeriformes > Cisticolidae > Cisticola > Cisticola juncidis. The sequence continues at coordinate 187,285 of VXBR01004650.1, forward strand.
AACATGGAAAAGCTTTTGGAGGTGCAGCCTCCCTCTTTCTCCGGGTGCTGCCAGATCCTCACTCTATCCAAGAGAGGGGGAGCCTGGATTGGTGCCACCTGTGCCAGGCCCAGCATCCCCCGTGGATGGCACGGCCGACCTGGCACCCGCACTGAGGGACCCCAGCACATCTGGCGGAGCCCCCCGGCCGTGCCAGCTGTGCCGTACCCGGGTTCGTAGCCCCATCCAGTGTCTGCCAGGCGAACTGCACCGCTGGCTGCCGCGGCGGGCAGCGCCCGGCCCCGGGGGGCTCACGGAGCTGCGGCTCCCGGTGCCGCCGGGGCGGGGATGTGGCTGGAAAAGCCGATGTGCTCCACCTGCTCTCCCGCTGGGAAAAGCACGGATGGGAAAGGGGCTCTGGGCAGGGCCCCCGTGGGTCCCTCGGTACCTGCTGGCAGCGGTGGGGAAGCAGCGAAGATGAGGGTCCCAAAGGCTCTCCCGGAGCCCTTTCCGGGGTGGGGGAGCTGTGTCGGGATCCCGCAGGAAGGCCCAGGAGCCGCGGGCTGTGCCCCGGTGGCTGCAGAGATCCCTCCTTAGATTGCCTGATGTCCAACACATGGTGGCTCTGCCGCTCTCTGTGCCTTGGGGCTGTCGCCACTAAACGCTGCTGAGTTTCCTTGGGACTGAGGGAAGGAGACCTGCTGGAATCCCCTTGTTCCTCCCTCCAGCATGGAACATCTCCAGATGTTTCCTCTTGCCCTGTGGGACGTGTCCAAGAAAACCCAGGGGACTCCTCACTGTCCTTCCCACTGGGATTGGGGCATGCCTGGCTTTGAAGTCCCTAAACACAGAGAGATGAATCCTGCCACTAAAACACTTGATTTCATCCGTCTCTGAATGATTTACAATTGAAATTGGAAGATTCCCATGGAGAAACATAACTTTGATTTGTTTTAATTTATTTTTTCCCCTTTGCAGGAGCCTAAACTCCCCAAATCTGTTTTAGTGCAGCAGAGGGAATCTGCTGGGAAGGGCTGTGCTGTGGCTCCGTTAGGAAGGGCCCGAAGGCAAGGCTGAGTCACTGAGACAGAGCTGCAGAGAGGGGCTGGACAGTAATAAAACACATCTGTCTTGTGTGGCCACATCCCAGATGTGAGTCACATCCTCTCCTTCCTCACTTCCAACTCCAGGCCATGTTTGGACAAGGTCACTGCAGCTCCTTGTCCAGCCAGGACACACAGGGTCTTGACTGAGTCGATTTTTTCCCCTGCTGGTGTCCCCAAGGGACTTTGAGCTCATCTGCCAGCAGTCCTTGCCGTGGGCTCAGCCAAATTTGCCCCTCCACAAGCAAAGAGGGATGGGCAGCTCTGTAAATGCTGGATAAGCTGGAAAATCCCAGAAAACCAGCAAGCTTCCTCTCCCTCTGGAGAGGTACAAAGCTCAGGGATGGAGCAGGATGCAGGATTGAGGGGGCCAAACCCACCAGGCAGTTCCCTTCTCTCCTGGTGCTATTTCTGACAGCACTGCAGAAGCTTTTTGCAGTTTTATTCCAGCCCTGAGGCTTTTCCATGCTTCCCAAGGAAGAGGAGGAATGCTGAGCTGGTTGGCTTGGGACCAGCAGCCTCTGGAGCCCCCACCAGCAAGAAATGCCAGCCCTGACCCTGGGCAGCTCTTGTGAAAGGTGAAAGCCTTGTGTGTGTCCTTGCTGGGAAGGGAGGCTGGAGGGAGATTCCCTCCTCCTTTTCCAGGCAGGATGAGGCAGGTGTGTTTTCCCCCAGAGCAGGCTGTCTTTATCTGGCAGCTGATCTGCTCAGCTGCATCCCCGAGCTTCTGCTTTATGAGCCGTTTCTGCACTTTCTCCATGAAATGGAACATTTTTGGCTGCAGCCCTGGGATAAAAATCCCTTTGGGCCAGGTAGGACACGAATTCTCTCGTGTCGCCTCTGTTCAAGGTCACCTTGCCCAGCCTTTAGCTTTTAATCAAGGATAAACACCTTTCCTTCTCCCCGGGGATTGGGAATTCAGGGTGTGAGCAGCTCTTTCAGCAAGAAATCCAGGGATGTGGCTCATAAAAAGGAAAAGACTGAGATCCTCGGGGGATTCTGTGGGGCTGGCAGCCAGCAAAGCTACTTCCTTGCCGAAGGGAGGCAAAATTGAGCAGTTTTCCTTGGCTGGCCTCTCCTGCCACTGCGTGTGCCGCTTCCAGGCAGGATGCTTGGGGACATGAGGGGACAGCAGGGCCACTGCTTGCTGCCCGCAGGCTCCCAGCTCTGCTGTCACTCAGGCTGTGCTGGAAGTGGGTCTGAAATGACCTTTCCCCGCTGCAGCCCCGTGGGTTGTTGCTTCAGCCTGTGGGTTTTGGCTCCCAGCCCCTCCATCCCTCACAGAGGCTGCTTGAAGAGGAGTCGGTCCCTGGAGCAGGCAAGGAAAAGGATGCTGGAACTGCTTGGCTGGGAGGTCAGGTTTCCAAAGATGGCACTGTGGTGGCTTTTTTGAAGCTGTCACTGCCAGCAGAAGGGGGGGAAAAACCTCTCCTGGATAAAGTGGGTCTGCGCAGGGCAAATATTTGACGTGCTGAATAAATGAGCAGGAGGGAGACGTCAGGGAGAGCAGGGAGCTCTGACTCATGTTCCCACAGCGCTCCAGACACCTTCCCGGCAGGCAGCTGCCAAATGTCCCTGTCCCTGCAGCATGGCAGGCAGAGGAGAGCGTTCCCACAGCCCTGCTGGCAGCCAGGGATCTCTGCAGATCTCCAGGGGTGCCGTGGTGGGCTGGGACAGTCCCAGGAGTGATGGAGAGGCAGCAGCAAGGGGGTGTCTGGGATGGGATTTTGGGTTGGGTTTCCTGGTTCTGCCCCCCTCCCCTTTTTGGGGATGCTGAGTGCAATCCAGCCTTATTCCCACTTAGGATGCTCCTAATACAGCCCTGGGATGCTGCAGCTCTCTTGCTGTCAGCGTGACAGGCTTCACCTCCTGGTCCCGACACAGGTTTGGGGTGAAAATCGCGGTCAATTTGCTCCCTCCCAACATGCAATTTAAGCGTGTGGTGAAGCAGCAGCCTTTCTCCGGCTGGAAAGCTGCTCGGTGTGAGCGTTTGAGCACAGCTCTGTGGTTTTCCTGCCTGCCCGCCTGCAGCCGCAGGGGAAAAGCGGAAGATCTCGGCTGAACTCTCGTTTCCCATCAGGGCAGCGCTTGTGCACAGCGGGGAGGGCCAACCTGCAATTCAATCTCCAGCTCTGGGGACAATACAGCCTGTGTCCTGCTGCCGACAGCCATCCTGTGCGGGGACACGCTGTCCCTGCCTCGTGCTCACGCTGGTGGCACCGGCGCCTGCAGGGACAGCTTGTGCCTCTGAGGACACGGAGTGTTTTGTGATGTGCCTCGGCTTTGCTGCCTGTGTGCGACTGAGAAACGCTCTCTCCCCCACCGGCTGCATCCTGAGGTTTGTGGATATGAAAGTCCACAGGCCTCTTTCTTCTTTTTAATTGCTATAATTTGTCTGGCTCTTACCCGTGGTCAGGAGCAAGCTTGGCTCCGAGTTCCCTCTGCGGATTTATTTTGGTTTCGATGCTGTGCAAAAAACCAAACCACCCCATCCCCTCGCGTAGTGCCCCGGGTGTGCATCCCGTGCCCGGGTAATTTTCCTCGCTGGAGTAATTTCCTTGCCCCCAGTGGGACTTCTCTTGTGAATAAAGCTATGTGGGATAAGAGGCTGAAAACCACAGCCTGGGAAATTTATGCAGAGGAGGGGAGGAGGGAGATTGTTGCTAGCAGGCGAGCGGCGGCGCTGATTGCTGTTCTCATGGCAGGAGGATGGGGCTGGGGCTCATTAGCGGGCGGCGGGAGGCAGGGCAGGGTTCGCGAGCTCACAAATTGCCTGGGAGCAGAGGTTGGTGCCTCCTGCCCTGGGTGCCCAGGGGATGGGAGAGCTTCCCTGTGCCGGTGCCAGGCGTGGGGTGCTCGGTCCTGCCCCCGTTCTTCCAGCAGCCTGGAGTCTGTGATCCTGTTTCCTCTCCTGGGCAGGAAGGGAGCCTTGGATGTGCTGCTCTTTTGGGGATCACTGGCAGCGAGCTGGGGGCTCTCTGTGATGTCCAGGGTGGGGTGAAGACGAGGACTTGAAAGATCAGGAAAGGGAGTAGTTGAGAGAAATAGAGGGTCCCAAGCAGAGAGAGGTGAAATTTGAAGCATCATGGGCATGGAAAGGTAAAGGCTGATGGATTTTCATGGGGAGAGTGCCAGGCACAGCCTGGGCTGAGCAAAGGGCACGGAGCAAGGGAAGGGCTGAGCTGTTATGGGACACATCCCCTGGGACACGTCTCGTGGTCCTTTTCCTGCAGACACAAGCGATGTCCCCATCCCTGTGGGACTCCCCAGGAGAGGCTCCCACACCCAGGCTCATCCTGCGCCCACCCCTGTGGAGGGGGCACCCCCAGCCCCTCAGCAGAGGGGATCAGCACGATCCCCCCAGACCCCGCTGTCACACCGAGCCCCGGCAGAGCCAGCGAGCTGCGTGTCCCCACGCAGGCACTACCACCCCAGGTGGCCTTGTTTTCCTCGGCAAAGGCGGATGGGAGCCACCATCTTCTGAGCAAAGAGCATTTTTAATCTCCTGCTCCCGCTCCGTGCAATTAACTTGATTCCCTCCCCTCGTTTCCTGCAGAGGTTTAATTAAAATGCATTGTTCGCCTCGCCAATTATTTGCTCTGTCCCCCGGATAACCTCTGTGCAGCGGCTGCTTCTTGGGGCTTTTTTTCCTTTCTTTCTTTCTTTCTCTTTTTTTCCCCTCCCTTGTTGTTATTGAGGTTTCTCTCCTCCGCTCCCCCCTCGGCAGCTCCAGCAGCGTTTACCTGCCCGGGAGAGCGGGATGGGGGAATTATGGAAGCGCTGCAGCCCCGCACGCACCGGGGCGGGCGGGGGCCGCGGCTTCCCCGCGGAGCCGGGCGGGGGGAGCGCACGGAGCTCCGTGGCCCCGAGCAGCTGAAACAACAAGACCTTGTTGACTCTCTTTGAGTTCCCGGCACTCGGCAGCTGCTGCTCCAGCAGGTGATAATTGAAACCGGGAGCGAACCTGGATGGCGGCAGGGGTTGAGATGTAGTTCAGCCTTCAGCCCCCTCCCTCCCCTCCCTGCTGCCGCCGGGATTTGCACAGGGTGGGGATGCTGGTGAGGGTGGGTGACAGTCCCAAAGGAAAAGGGTGGCGGAGCAGGGAGCGAGCGGCTGCAGCTCCGCAAGGTCATCCCTGGAGGAGCCGCTCGGGGGAAGGGGTGTTCAGCGCTTTCTAAAAATAGCCCCGGAGCAGGACCGAAATAAAGCTGCTCTGGAGCAGCGCTGGGCTTGAAGCCGGGCCAAGGCAGCTGCTGCCGGGCCGGCGCGGCCCCTCGGGTGCGCCGTGCAGCTGGACCGGCCGGGGGGGCCGTGGGAGTTCCCCGCACCGGCCGGGGGCGAGCATCGCACACGGGATGGCCCCGGGAGATGCTGATGCTCAGCCTGGAAGAGGGGCAGGAAGGGCAGGGTCTGCTCTTGGGAAGGTCCCTTAGGAAGTGGGGTTGGTCCCCTCGGAGGAGGTGTTGGGAGGGGGGACACGGCCATGTGGTTTCCTCCTTTTCCACGGGGTCCAGTTTGGAGAGCAGGACTCGTGTCTGGATCTGTTGGAAAATGCTGGGTGTCTGCGGAGTGTCAGCATCATCTCCTCCTGCAAAGTCTCCTTAACGTGTCCCCAAAGGCTTCCCTGCTCCTGCCTTTTGCAGATCCTGCCCCAGTTCTTGGCTTCCCTTGCAGGGGCTCTGGCAAATGTCACATTCCTGGTGGTCCCACGCTGGATTTGCTGGCTCGCTGATATTGAGGAGGAAGTCTGGGCTTGGGGGGTTCACCAGGATCTGTGCAGCTCCAGGCTGCAAACCAGGGGCTCCCTGCCTGCTCTGGCAGCCCAGAGGGAAATTCCTGGACATCTGGGATGATATTTAGAGAGAACTTCTCATTCTCTGTACCCACCTGAAAGGAGGCTGGAGCTGGGTGGGGACAGTCTCTCCTCTCAAGGAACAAGATGAGGAATTGTGAGGTGCTAGAGCTGGGAAGGCCAGGCTGTGTTTTCTTGTTCCCTGGGATGATTTTGGGAGCCAACACTGCTCTTCAAATGGGTGATGGGCTTTATTGGAATGTACAAGAGGTTGCTGGGGATGGGATTGAGCCGTTCATGGACCTTGGAGTTCCAACCCAGCAGCCTGGCTGGATCTGAGAGATGCAGGTGGAAATTACTCCTACAGAACATTGGGATGAGCTGCGTTTGGGGTGAGCAGACATCCCTCAGGGGGTGTTGGCTGGGCACTGCACTCAAGCCCAGCAGTGCCAAGCTCCCCTCTTCTCCCACCCACCTTTCCAAATCCGCTGATGAAACTTGGAGCTGTTTCCAGTCTAATTGCATCTTCAGAGTGGGAATCCCCAGCCCTGCAGGGAGGATAAATCCTCTTTTATCCCTCTGGAAGAGGGTACAGCAACACCCTGGGGAAGGCAGCCCCACTCACGCATCCTTTGAGGGAAAGATCCAAACCTGCCTCAATTTCTGCTTAAAACCTGGCTGGAGTTCAGCCCTGGCACCTCCCAGCCAGACCTGCAGGGCTGATTTTTGGGAGAGAAGGGCCCAACTCCGTGTCACAAGCTGTTGGCACTGAGGACAAGCACATCCATGGGTTGACAGTGGCTGCTCCACCCAGCCAAGCAGCAGCTGGACCCTCCTGGGCCAGCATGTCCTTCCCAGTGCCTCTCATTTTGTTTTTATTTTGTTATTTCTTAGGCTTGAAATCCATACTCCTGGCTGTTCCTGCCCTGATATGCAAGTGCTCTATAATTGAAAACTCTCAGTTGTGCACTTCTCCCATGCAAAGCGAAGGCTTCAAAGCAGCAGGTGGAAATTGAGCCGATATCTTGGCTGCCGAAGTGAAAATTTGAATGAAAATTTAATTTTTCCCTCTCAAAGCAGGGGATTGGGTTCCTGGGGCCCTGGCCAAAAGTCTGATGTGACCTTGACTTGCAGGGGCAGCGAGGGGAGCAAACCCCAGCTCTGCCCCAGGGATACAGGAGATGCAGTGAAGGAGGTTTTTCTGGGAATTCTCTTGGCCAGACAGAATTTCGGCTCCTATATATAGGAGCCGAAATAACAATAATGTGATTTCCTGGTGGTTTTATGGCTTTAGTGATTTGAGGAGAGGGGACTGAGCATCCCCTGGGGTTTGAGCATCACCTGTGAGGCTCAGTCCTTTCCTACAAGGACGTTCAGCAGCCTCAGAGCCTGTTGGTGGTGCTGAGTGGTGCTCCCAGACTCCAGGTGCTTCCTCCAGGTGCTTCTCTGTGACATCAAGCTGTCCTCGATCCTCTGGCACCCTGCTGTTGATCCCCACCCCCCTGGTGGCCCAGGGCCCTGTGCTTTCTGTCATTGTCACCTGCAGAAGGCAGCGGTGACGCTGGCATTGTGCAGGAGGTAAAACATCACCAAGAGCATCCCCTCCTGGGCTGGGGGCACCCAAAGGCTCCTGAGGGGTGCCAGGGGCTGGATCCACTGCGGAGAAGCTGTCCATGCCCACATTTGGGGCACAGAGGCTGGCAGGGAGGGAGGAGAGGAGAGGGAATGTGGCTGTGCTGAGCTGGAGCTGTGCCACTGCCGGATCTGCGAGGGAGGAGTGTTCCACCGAGGGGCCGGGGGCTCTCAGGGGGGAGTGTGGCCCCTTAGGAGCCTTCTCTTGCATCCCACGTGGATTTGATTTCCCAGCCCGCGGATTCCTTCGGGCTGAGGAAAGCCGGCGGAGCCGCCTGTGCGAAGGAGCCGCGCGGCCGCAGCGGGCGGGTCCCTCCCGGCTCTTATTTTGTGTTTGTTTTTAATTGAAAGACAAAAGGCCGCGTGCTGGAGGCAGCCTGCCTTTTCCTTTGTCCTCCGTCTTGAGGAGAGGGATGGGAAGGGAACACGGCAATCCCGATTTTACCCATCCCTGGGGCCAGCATTCCCTGTTCCCATGAGACCCCCAGACCCCACCGAGCAGCAGCTGCCCCTTTCCTGGGGGTGAAGGGGGAGCAGCTGCGGGGTGATGCCACAGGCAGGTGTGTCCATCGCTCCTGCTCTCCTGAGATTTAGCCCTTTCTTCTTCTTTTTTTTTTTCCTTTTTAATCCCTGGAAACAAAGCCAGAGAGCAGCTGCGCCCGGCAGCGCATCCCGCTGCAGGCAGGGCCGGGCTCTGCTCACAGGCGGGATCTCGGCTTTGCAGGTGATTCCCGAAAAATCCCTTTGCCAGCGCCAACCCTGGGGCTGCCCGGGGGTTTCCGGGCAGGTCAGGGGGTTGGCCGGGGCACGGATGTGTTGGGATCCAGGAGAGGAGCCCACCTTGCGGCACCCGGGGCTGCCTGGCAAAGGGGAGGCTATTTCTGGGCTGCAAAAGGAAAATTATCCAACTGCTGAAATTGGCAGTGAACCCTAGGACAATAATAAACAACTTCCCGGCCAAGGTCCCTGGCTATTTTCTCTCTGTTTTGGCTTGGAGAGGAAGATTTATTTTGTTTGCTGCTTGGAATTTTTTTCCCTTGTCTTTTTTTTCCCTCTTCCTTTGGAGGTATTTAAAGCCAACAACCCCGCCGAGGCCAGGCTGGGGTTGCTGCTCTCCTGGATGTCTCTGGGTCCATGGAGGTGTCAGTGTCACTGCCATGGTGGCATTCCAAGCAGAACCTTTTGGGATGTGTTCAAAGCCCATCTCTTACAGACCTGCAGGGCATTTGTAGCCTCCAGATGAGCCTTGGCAGTAAAGAAATTAAATAATAAAAAACAAAGAAACAAGCAGGAAAAAATTCCACTGGCTCCCAGGAAGGGTTTTCCTGGCTGTGGGACTGACCAGTCAAGCAGGAAGGTGGATTCTCTGTGCAACCTTTTCCATCAAAGGAAAAGTGCCACCAAAGCCTGGTTTGGGAGCTCACACATTGCTGTGCTGCCCCTGGGTGCCCCTTTCCCCATCCTGCACAGAGCTCCCAGGTGCCACAGCTCATTTCTGTGGGATACAAAGGGACCAGGCTGGATAAATCATGCACAAGGGATGGGGGTGTGCAGCATCTCTGCGTGGTGACAGCTCCAGGGGCGCTGCAGCTTCCCAGTGCCTGCAGCGGGCTGGAGCACTGCAGGTGGGATAGCAGGAGCTGAGATCCACGTTTTGGGACAGCCCCTGCTTTGCACAAGTGATGGAGAAGCAAAGTGAGAGACCAGCAGCATCCAAAGGGTGCAGGGAAAGCTCTTGGCACAGGGTTTTCCTGCAGGTGGGATGAGAGGATGCAATTGGAAGTTGGCTGTGGAGGAGGTTTGGTAGAGGCTGCTCCCTTCTGTTTATTGATGTAAACTCTCTTGGAATGACATTTCCCCCTCAGTTTTCCTGAGGCAGGACTCACTTTGCTCTCCAGCCAGGAGCAGGGTAAGTCAAGGTGTGTTTTCCCTGATACCAAGTCCTCAAGGTGCTGCCAAGGATGTGAGGATTTGGGCAGAGCACGATGCTTCAGCCAGCTCTGGTGCCACAACGCCACCAGTATGGCAGAGGGGACTCCCAAGAGGGATCCTTTAGGATTTTGCATGGAATTTCTTCATTTTCCCACAGAGCCAAGCTGGCTGGATGTTGTCAAGCTGAGTGTGGGCATATCCAAGACCTCTTCCCGAGGGAGGAGCAGTGTTTGGCCACCAATTCCATTGCTCTGTGATGTCTGGGCTGGTGCATCCTGGATTTACTGGGGGTCATTCCCCACTGGATGGGGCAGGTGAGGTTGCAGCAGTCCCACAGGGGCAGCACCTCCCTGCAGAGAGCCCCGTGGAGTATGAGGTGCCACTCACAGCGGGATCTGCTGGCATGACCCACATCTGGCTGGAATTTCTGGGATGCTGGGAGCCATCTGGGAGATACAGAATGGGAGCAGGATGAAGCTGTGCAGAGCACATGGAATAAGAGGGCCAGGTCTCAGCACAACCATGGGAAAGGCTCCCTGGGCTGGAGTTTTCTGGGTGAGCTCAGAGCTCTGTTTTCACCTCTATTCCAAGTGGGTTTACATGGGCAGCTCATCCCTCAGCACCCCAAAAGTGTACCTTGTATCCCTATAGCTGGAATGGGGAAATGGATGGGATCTTGGATGGATTTCCATTAGGGCTGAATGAGGGACTCCCCTATGGAAGCAGGATGAGAGCTGGGGTCTGGCTCTGCCCTTGCTGCATTTTCCCACTGAAATCGAGGTGCTGCCCTTTCCATGACCCCCACCCCTGGATCTGTGAGACCTGGGGAGGCTCTGCAGCACCTCCTGGCTGAGCTGCAGCCCTGGGAGCTGACACTGAGCCAGATTTGGGAGCAGGAGGCTGGCGAGGCCTCGCCTTGGCAGAGCAGCCAGGGGAACAGCTTGTGACAGCCTCTCTCCTTCCCTGAGAGCCTGCTGGGGTGCGTTCCCTAACCTTTCCTGCCTCCGTTCCACTCCTGTGTTTCTCTCTCTCTCCTCTTTTTTTTTTCCCTTCCCTTTCCTCTAACTGTAAATGCGCCATAAAAATGGATCAAATTGCTTAAATCACTGTCATTAAATCAGTGTGAGTCCCCCCTCCGCCCCTGTGCTCGAAGCCTGGCAGAGAACATTTGTTCCAAAGGCTGAACAGCCGTCTTATTGCTCTGAAAGCATATTTGCTGCTTGATGGAAGGAGGAGAGGAGGAGAAAAACAGCCTGCAAGGGAAGGAGGGGGGTGAAACCACCGGGGGCTGCTTCTCCTTGGACACAGAGCGGGGAGCAGGGGCTGTATCCATGGGAGGTGATGGGGTGACAGGGATGAGGGGACTGGGGACAACCCCGGGTGAGGTTGGGGATGGTGCAGGGGATGCTGGAGAGGGGTGGGGGGATCCCAGTTCCAGCACAGACCACACAGCCCCATCCTGCAATCCTCCAGAATGCTCTCCATTGCAGCCCAGCAGTGATGCCGTGGAACAGCTCAGCCTGGTGCAGCACAGGAGAGCAAAGGATTCCCAGTGAACAAGGCAGGCTGAGCTGGTAAACCTGCCTGAGGCCCTGGGTTGGTTAAGCCCTGCCAGTCCCAGCTTAAAGAGAGGCTTTAGATCCTCTGGTGTTTGCACATCCGAATAAAAAGTTTTTGCAAACCCTCACCTTGGGCCCCGGCGGCTAAGGGGAGATGGGGAAAAGCGATTGCTCTGGAAATTCAGAATATTTTGGGAGCCTGGGTTTTGGCACGGCAGAGCAAGGCAGCGATGGAGGCAGAGACCAGGCTGACTCCAGGAGCTGCCGCGGCCACACGGGGGAATGCAGGAATTCTTCCACCCAGGTGGTCTGGAAAATCCCTGGAGAGAGCAAGGCGAACGCGAGGAGAGGCGGGAGCTGGAGGCGGATCAAAGGCTGGGGAAGGGGCTGCTACAGGTGGCAGGTGCTGGCAGGGAGAGGCATCCCAAAGGCACCTCCTGCTTTTCCAGAACTCCGGTCTCTTGCAAAGCTGTTGCACTCACCAGCGCTTTGTCCGCGGGAAGGTTTCTCTCAGAGGATGCCGATTCCCTCGCCATCCATCATCCTCCGCCCCGCTGAGCCGGGACGGCGCCTCCTGCCCTGGAGCTGCCTCCTGGGCTCTGCCTGAGTGCTGAGGATGGGACTGAAGCTGTCTCCAGGACCAAAATGTGCCCATGGGGGTGCTGTGCTGTCCATGGACCATGGCAGGGCTCCTCCTGCACTGATCCCAGCTCCAAAGCCCTGAGGAAAAGGAAAGCAGAGAGATGAGCTGTGCTGCCCCTGTGTGGGGCAGAGCTGGGGGACACAGCCCCGCTCCTGCCTCTGCCCCGGTGCAGGAGATAAAAGCCAAAATGCAGAACAGCTCCGAGGGCTGGAGAGCTGCCCGAATTTCCACAGCTCCAGATTAAAAATGCACCACCAGCCTGGAAAAGCTGTTCGGAGGCTGGGGAAAGGCTCAGCCTGCTCCGGATGCCTCTGGGTGCTGCTTTGGGGAGCCGAGGTGGCCCTGCCCAGCCCTTTGGATTCCCTGTTCCAGCTGTCCCGGGCGAGCAGGGACTCCTGTGCCCTTCAAGACCCCCTAGACGGTGAGCAGGGCCCCCTGACCAGGAGATAGGATCTGACTGGAGCGTTTCCAGGGTCCCCCTTGGAAATGGGAGCACGGAGAGGGCACCACAGGCGTTCTCTCCTCGTGGGCTTTGCAGATTAATTATTCCCAGGGTAAGGAGCTGCCTAATGGCTCTCCCCCTCCTCCCCTCCTTCCCATGGGAAACTGCAGGGACAGCTTCTCCTTGTCCCTCGGGGCGATGCATGTCAGGCTTAATCCCTGAGCATCCTGCTGCTTCTTGGGGACACTCAGAGCTGATCCTTGGGCCTGGTCTGAATCAGGAATGTCTCCCTTAAAGTGAGTTAGCATCTCCTGACACTGTGGCAAGGGAATGCTCCATGGAGGAAAGCAGGATTGATAGGAATAATCAGGTTTTGTTTAACTGTATTGAACTTTAGGGTGAGGGGCAACTCCCCCGTTCCCAGCTTTTGGTCTTTGCTTTGGTTTCTGAGTGCCTGAGGGCAGCAAATCTGTCTTGACAGAAGTGCTAATGGAGAAAAAAATGGGTATTAATTCAGGAGAAGTGTTTCCAGACAGGAATTCATCTCTGTAAGCACCACTGAAGTACATGAGCTGCTCAGCTCAAAGTGACAGCAATGATTTTTTTTTTTTTCTGGCTGCATCCTGGTCCACAAGGATGCTGAGGGACAAAGCTCATTTTGGGCTCATTTGGACCAAATACAGACCTGGGGGTGTCCCAGCTAGTGGTGTCAAAGCATCCAAAAATCCACTTTATCTCCAAGTTCCATGTGCCATGAGGCAGTACAGAGGAGAGGAGGTGACTTCCCTTCTTTCCATCCCAAAAACCCTCTGAGAGGCAGAGATGTATCATCATCTCAGGCATGGTCCAACCCTTGGCTGGATTTCCCTCAGCCAGGCATCCCAGGAACGGGAATTTCTGCCCAGGGATGGTGAGGGGAGGAGGGAGCAGATCCCTCCTGGAGAAGGCAGTGGCTGCCACAGCTCCCTTCACTCCAGGTGTGTGTTTATTCCACAGATGGGATCTGTTTGCTCAGGACCTTGCTAGGGGCTTGTGGTCTCAGCCACTCTCAGCCTGCCTGGAGTCCCACAGCAGGGATAAATCCTGGCCAACCTGTCCTGGCACAGCTGGCACAGCCTGTGAGCTGCTTCACCAGGAGATCCACCTCGTTTTGGGGGCTGGTCACATCCTGAGGTTAGGAAGTCATCAAGGACCTCTCTGCACTGGCCAAACTCTCTATGAGCTTCATCCAGTTGTGCCTGGGAGTGACTGGAATTGCCAGCAATGGTCTGAAAGACTGACTCATGATTTTCCTCAGCATAAGGAACCCTCTTTCCCACCTCCTCAATGCCTGGACTGTCCTTCTCCTTGAGCACTTGCTTTCTGTTGGGGGTTAGGATTTTTCCTTCTCTCATAGAATTTTGTCCCATCTGTTGCTAAGAGAAAATAATGACCGGTATTTAAAAGACAAAAGAAATGGCCGAGGTGGGCAAAGGGTGCAGCCGGCTACTCTCTTACCTGGCATCTTAATTTCAAAGTTGGAATAACTTGGAGGGAAGGGGGTTGTATTTATTTTTTTTCTTTTTCCTGTTCCAAGGGAGGTTTCTGCCTTCCTTGGCAGACACCTGTCTTTCAAACCAAGATGCTTTCCCAGGAGTGGTGTCCACCAGTCAGATGGACCCTGGGGCCAAGATTCCAGCAGGTTTCTGGGAGGTGGGAGAGGAATGAAAGGGAAGAACACCTGGAGCAGGAAGGAAGATGCAGCCTGGTTGTAGCAGCCTGGGAACCTCTTGGGCTCTGGAGATTTTCCTGACGAGGCCCCACAAATCCCACGGTGGGATTTTGGCTCCGATTGCACAGAATAACGTATGGATCCAATAGAGCACAAGCCCTGCTCGTCAGAGCAGCCGCTGAGCTCCAGCAGATGCAAAGTTTCGAGGAAATTGTGGTTTCTCCATGTGTCTCTAAACGCCGGATCCAAACAGAGCCCTTCTCCTCCACCTCCTGCTCTTGCTGGGAGGTAGCAGGACAGCAGGATGCTTCTGTCCCTGCTTTCCTCCCTCGGAAGGGATGCAGGAGGGGCTGTGATTCCCTGCACACAGCTTTCCTTGGGGAGCTGTGCTGGTGGAAGAACAAACCCTTGTATATTTAGGAGAGCAAAGCTGTTGGTGGCAGCTGGCTCCAGCATCCCCACACAGGTAACTGTGCCCAGGCATCATTGCTGGGCTCATTTTCAATTAAAAACTGATTTGCTACAGCCCTTTGCTGACCTTCAGCCTGGCAGGCTGCTGCTCTGCAGGGGAGATCAGCCTTGCTCCCCACCTCCCTCCCTCCCTGCTTGTTTCCTTCCCCCATGCCCGAGATAACTCCCTGTCTTGCTCTGTCATCATGTCTTTATCTTAACCCTACAGATTTTTCCCTTCCCCAGTGAGCTGGATGATTTCTTAATGCTTATTGACAGCGGTTTGTGAGCACCATATAGGGCCCGGGAGTAGGACACAGAGGAACCTGGGGGAGGTCCGTGCTCCTGGTGGCAGGAGGGGCCATGCACAGGCAACACCCTCGGCTCGCCTGGCAGACCCACGGCTGAGCCCACACCCAGCGCCTGCAGCTGATCCTGCTGGATCCAGGATCCCAAGGGATTCTCCTTCCCCAGAGTCCTGAGACATCTCCCATTCCCATAGCCTGATATTGCTGCAAAACCAGGATCCCAAAGGATTCTTGTTCCCCAGAGTCCTGAGACATTTCCCATCCCTAATTTGTGCCAGCACTGCTGCTGCACAACCAGAGTCCCACGAGATTCCCCTTTCCTGGGGCTCTTGAGACATCTTCCCCCTGCTCATGGAGCATCCCTCCTCCCCGAGTGCCTTGGAGCTTTCAAGGCCGTGGCGTGGGCAGGAATTGCCGGGCAGGCTCTGGCTCAGCAGCTCTGGTGCCAAGCCTGGGACCCGCAGGCAGGGCAGCTTTGGCCGGGCCCTGTGCCAGTGCTGGGACTGCAACGACAGCTTTGGATTTAGCAATCTGCAGACTTTGCCTTCCGGATGCCAGGCTCCCAGCACCTCCCATGGATTTGCTTATGAGAGGGAAAATGATGGAGCTTTGGAGTGAGGGAGGGAGGAGGGAGTTACCTGTTGGGGTGGGCACTTTGTGCCTGGGGATGGAGGTGGGGGTGGGAGGCAGCGTGACTCCAGGGTAGGTTGCAATTCCCTGGGGATGGAGATTGGATCTCTACCATGGAAATTTGATTTATTTCCTGGAGATTTGATTTATTTCCTGATGGAAGGCATTGCCCAGCTCAGCTGAGTGTCTCTGCAGACTCAGATAGCAGCAGTGACTGTAAGGAAAAGCCTTTAAATGAGAGATAACTGGGACCTGAGGGGCTCTTTGCCAGCCAGGGAGGTGGAACAGCCACACACGGGTTTGCCGAGGCGGTGGCAGCCGGGCTGAGCACGGGCACACTCAGGACACGTGTGGCAGCAAAGGACAGTGGTGTCCCGGCCAGCCCCGGTGCAGCCCCCGGGGTGGGAACCGGGCTGTCCCCGCTCTCCCTGTCCCTGGGCCAGCAGAGGGCAACAGTGACCTTTGCAACCGCCTTGTCCCCAAAAAATCACCCTCCCCGCGCCCGGGAGGCTCAGCTGGGGCATCCCGGCTGCGGGGGACACGGGGGCCGCCGGTGGTCCTGTGGTCCTTTCCTGGGAACACGGCGGTTCTCAGCATCTCCTGTGAAAAGTGCTGGTGCCTGCAGTGGTGACCCCATGGATGGAGTGACAGTTCCCACCTTGGAGCCCATCCATGGGAGGGAACAGTCACTCCAAAGTGGGGATGATGGTCAGTGAGGTAGGACTCATCGCCCCATCAGTGAGCTTCAAGGTGGGAATTGTCATCCCATTAACGAGCTCCAATGTGGGCTATAAACCAGGGAGAGCTGCTCTGGGCCCAAATTTTGGGCCTGAGCAAGGCCTGGAACTGCCTCCAAGGGTGATGGGGTTACCAGCAGCAGAGCTGCTGTGTTTCCTAGGCTGTGAATCCTCCCCGTGGACACGATTGCAGGTGATAACTGCTCTAACGGGGAAAAAAAGAGGTTGAATGCTGCCTTGAAGCCCAAGCAGCAACCCCGATGCTTTGGGAATCAGTGACTTCTGGGAAATGTGCTGGGATGGCCTGTGGGACATGGATCTGCAGGAACAGCCCTTGCTGGAGAAGGGCTGGAATGTGGGAGATGGGCACAGCCAGAGCCGGCTCAGCTCAGTTCGGAGGCTGCAGCAGGGACCTGAAACCCAGACAAGATGTGAACCATCACCCCCAATCCTCAGCGGCCAGCCCCTCTGCAATTAGCCTCCTGAACCAGCCTGCGGGCTGGAGCCGCAGTTTTCCTTCTGCGGTAGCTCGGAGGTCACACCCGGAGCGGTCCTTAGCGCCGCATCGACCTCCCATGAACGCCCCGAGGCGCGGGCAGGGGCGGCCGGGCAGCTCGGCCCCTCCGGCCCGGCCAGCCGGAGCGGTGGGCGGGGGACCCTTCGATCTTCCCGCAGCCGGGGGAGTCGATCCATTCGCTGAAATGAATGGGAAATGCTTGAAAGGCTAAACCTCAAATGAGGTATTGACTATCTGCCGAGCCGGGCAGCGCTGCCTGCCGCAAGCTGAGCCCTGCCCGCATCGCTCCGTGGGTGCTGCTGGAGCTCCCGGCTGTGCCCAAGGGCTGCTGCCATCCCAGCGCGGGGATGCTGGAGCAGGGATCACCTCCCGATCAGGTTTTGCAGTGCCCTCGGTGGGGCTGAGCTCCAAGGCGAGACAGTAGGGCTGAAATCCGTCACGCTTGGGTTAATATTAAACCATTAAATGTGCTCAGCTCTTAATAGAGGGGCTGGTTGGAGTCTTAACCCTGTGTTTGCTGGCAGCTGCTGGGTGTCCGCCTCTCCTCTGCCAGGGATGGCAGCCCTGACCCTGTTTTGCACCTCCTCCTCAAGGTGTTAACTCTGCAGGCCATTTAATTTAATTTCATTTAATTTAATTCCATTTCATTTTAATTTTCATTCCTCCCCCCGCACCAGATATTCTCCTGCCTTCTTCCACAGTCCCAAATCCAAGGCCACCCCGCCAAATATGTTTTTAAAAGTCTATTCATTCGAAATCCCATGGTACTGTGCAAAGATGGTGTTTGAACAAACTCAAAATCATACTTTAAAGAAAACACAGCTGTTTAATTACAGCCTGCATGCAAAGCAGTCTCCATCATGTGAGTGGAGGAGCTGGGTGCTGACTGTGTTTGGCCTCTGATCCCCTTTAATCTCCGCAGTCAAAGGATTTCGGTTTGATTCCCTTTTATTTCCCCACCCGCCTTGGAATCTGCAACCAATTTGTTGTTGTTGTTTGGGAAATAAACCCCAGGGAAAAGGTCTGGATCCGGCACAGCCGGGCTCGCACCGGCTCTTGCCGTGCCGCCTCCTGGTTACCCCAGCGCCAAGAAAAAAATCTGTTTTCCCTTTGCCCATCCTGCTCTGCTTTTTTTGGCCTGTCTCTCTCCCGCCCCGAAGGAGCCGATGACTTTCGCATCTGCTGCTGCATCTGTTTTCCCCATCAGGTCCGAGTGTGCCGATAACTTCAGCTGGGAATGGGAACCCGCTGCTGAGCCAGGGCTTGAGGGGGAAACCTTCCTCCAAGAGTCCCTGGCCCCGGGAGGAATTGAGTGTGAAAAACAGGGGGGTATGTGAATGGCTGGGTGTTCCACTGGGGTTCAGAGTCCTTCAGAGGTGATAAATCCAACCGCGAGTTTTAGGCAGTAAGAAGATAGGGATGCGGGTTGCACTGCCTCCTTACACATTGCATTTTTGGGATGGGGAGCCTGGGTTATTTTTATTTTTGGGGGGTGGTGAGGGTAGCAGGCTGCTTGGCTGGTGAGGACACACAGATGTTGCTGCAGGCTGCAGCCCCGGGTTCATCCTGGTACAAATCCAGCGCTTCCAGGCTCTGCCTGAGGGGGATCCAACAGCAGCGAGCAACAAGGCAAATAACCCCTGGCCCTGGATTAAAGCACAGAGCTCCAGGCAAGCCCTGGTTTGCATCGCTGAGGGGTGGTTGGGGGGCTGTCCCCAAGCTGTAGTGGCAGGGGCTGGTCCCAGGGGATTGCTGGCTGCGGACCAGGACCACCAGGGCGGCAGGATGAGCTCCTTCACCTCCAGCAGTCAGTTGTTCATCCAAACAAGATGTGGGCAAGGTGGGAGGGTGAGTGTCCTCATGGTGTCCGGGGTCACCAGCTGTGGGGACAGTGAGTTATGTCTCCTCGGGCTGCTTTGTTTCCCTGAGGTGACCCTGGGATAACTTCACACAATCCCAACCTTTCCCCGTGCCTCTCCCTGCCCTGCTGAGCTTTATCCCGTGCCTCCAGCCCGGTCAGCCCCTGCCTGGACCCTGCACCCTCCAAGGGCTTCAAGCTGTGCTCAGCTCCAGTCTCCAGCTTTGATTCCCCCTTGGAGGCTGCACCAGCCTTTCATTCCTCTCTGCTCCGCCCGGTGCCTGTGCCATGAGCCTTTCCAGGCGAACATTAAAGCCTTTGTCTGGTTGGGAGTGCGGAGCAGACCATTTAGGAGGAATTAGTGGTTACATTGAAAGGGGAAAATAAGGGCTCCTGGGTTAAATGCACTTTAAATGTCTTAATAATTGCAATTGGCCAACTCGTTCCTCCCCGGAGCCAAAAGCCTGTAATATGGGAAGCTTTTCTCTAATCAAGAGCAGCACCGATACCTTATGTAGGAAGCCACATAGGATGGAGAGAATTATTTCTCAGCGCTGCCTGTCCGTCATCCCCCAGCTCCCGGCCGGCCCCTCCGAACCTGCCGGTCACCGGCACAGCCGGGGTGGCTTTGGGGTGGCTTTGGGATGGCTGAGAGCCACCCCCGCCCCAGGTGCTGTGTCTGTGGGATTGCAGCCACACTCTCTGCTCCGAGCGAGGGTGGCCTTGCCTGTCCCAGTGCCACCCCCGGGTTGTCCCCGTGCCCGGGACGCCCCGCAGAGCCCCGCTGCTGGCGGGCAGCCTGTCGGTGCCATCCAGGTGGCTGGCTGAGCCCCCGTGCAGACACAGCCCGGCTCCCTGGCTCCAGCCGCCGCACAACCACGTCATCCATCAGCGATGACAAGCTCCTTTTGCAAGGAGCCTTTGTTGGCACCCGGTGCCGAGCCAAGCAAGGGGGGAAAATCGGGCTCGCCGGCTTGCGGCAGACCTCCAAGGCGAGAGCATCGGCCCCGGCAAGGAGCAGCCCCCTCCCTGCCAGCAGCCGGGGGAGGGAGGTTAAAAGGTGCAGCTTGGAGGAGGTTAAAAGCAAAGCAGCTTTTAATTTATAACGTGGCCGAAAGAGAAATGGTAGCCAAAAAAGATAAAGATGCTGGAATAGCTGGAATTCTCCAGCCGCCGCGACTCCGAAGGGTAAAGCCACTGGAATGTGTGTGTGTGGCGGGGGGGGGGTCTGCTCTGTCCCCCTCGGGGTGTCCCCCACATCCCCTCTGTGACAGCAGGGGAGCAGCAGAGGCAGGACGGGAGGAGGTGGGGATGCCCGAGGGTGCCCTAGCACCCACGCAGCTCTGTCAGGTTTGGGACTGTGGGGTGCAGGTCTGCCCCTGCTCCCAACCCCCCCGGCTGCTTTTGGGGCCGCACTGGACCTGCTGCCACCCTGCCTGAGTGAGGGCAGGCTCGGAGGAGCTCCCGGGCAGGGCTGGGGGCCAAAGTGCCTCCGTGTTTGGGCTCAGGGCTTGGCTTGGCTTTCTGAGAAGCACAGCTAAAATTGAACGGCTGCCCGAGGAGCAGGCTGCTCCTGCCCCGGAGAGCAGAGTGAGCAGGGGCTGCCCCCAGCCCGCACGCCTGGGTGCGCCCCCACGGCAACGTGGGTGGCATAGAAGGGGTGCAAGCCAGAGGGGAGGTCTGCTCCTCCAGACGGGCCATAAGGCTGGGTCTGCCCTTTTGCAAGGTCTTTTGCAGCTCGGGTTTCTCAGATCTGGGTAACCTTCAAGCAAGACTGGCCTTTAGCACCTGGCTGCATCGCTCAGGGCTCGGGCCACCGGCCCGTGACGGGGACGAGCCCGCTCCCCATCTGCTCCCTTCCCTCTCCCTATCCACTCACAATAGCCCATTCACAAATCCATCCCGGCTCTTGGAAGAGAGGAGAAGGAGGGAAAGAGCCTTCAAACCCTGTCTAGATGGGGATGGATCCCCCCTCAAAAAATGAGGGGGATTGCTCCATTCCCTCACTGCCACTCTTGCAGGGATGGGGCAAAACTCATCCAGCTCCAGGATGAAACGCCTCAGTCGGGGAGGCTTGAGATGGAGCTGGTGATGCCTGTGCTGCCTTCCCGTGCTGTGCCATCTGCTCCATGCTGGGAAAACCGGCTGGAGCTTTCACTTTGGGGACCAGGAGAGGACAGATGCCCCCAGCATTGGTGGGTGTGCCAGGGCAGCTCTGCCCCGAGGATGTTCCATGGGAACTAGGCGTGTCCTGGCTCCCTGCTGCAGAATCTATGGATCTCCCTGGACCTGGCAGCAGCTCCAGCCGCGGGTCAGGGGAAGAAGGGGCTGCTGGAGCTGTGCAAAGTGCAGGGCCTGGCTGTGGGCTGAACAAGGGGTCCCTGTGTGGCTCTGGCAGCGTGCATGGCTGCAGACGCCGCCCGAGTGTCTGAGAGCGGCTCCGGCGGGAGCCAGGCTGGATCTGCACACCCAGAGGGGCTGGATCTGCACACCCAGGAGGGCTGGATCTGCACACCCAGGAGGGCTGGATCTGCACACCCAGAGGGGCTGGATCTGCACACCCAGAGGGGTTGGATCTGCACACCCAGGGGGGATGGATCTGCACACCCAGGGGGGCTGGATCTGCATACCAGAGGGCTGGATCTGCACACCCATGGGGGCTGGATGTGCACAACCAGAAGGGCTGGACCTGCACACCCATGGGGGATGGATCTGCACACTCAGGAGGGCTGGATCTGCACACCCAGGGGAGCTGGATTTGCACACCCAGAGGGCTGGATCTGCACACCCAGGGGGGGTGGATCTGCACAGCCAGGGGGGCTGGATCTGCTTTGGGATGATCAAGAGCAGCATCCAGGAGGGGGCTGGATCTGCACACCCAGACCCCTGCTCTGGAGATGGGGCAGGGCAGAGCCTCCTGCCCCAGCCTCGCCAGCCCTGCCTGCACGGATGGATGCTCTGACCCAGTTATTGGCTCTTTGCTATTGCAAACTCCAGCCAGGCATGAAAACCAGGGCTGGGGCTGCCGGGATGGGGATGGGGGAACTTTTGGGGTTTGTTTTCCATACAGAGCTGGAGGCAGAGCCTTCCCAGCCTTCTCCCAAACAGTAGAAAACCACCCAGGGCATCCTGGGTGCTGTCAGCAGAGCCAGGCTGAGTTGCTGACACTTCTTTCCACTCCCTGGTTTCTCCTTTCCATGGCTCATTTTCCTTCCCTTCATCTGGGAGATGGGACAAGAGGCTTCCTTGATTTTTTCGTGGTGTTTGTAACTGCAAATCTTGTGCCTGTGGTCTCCTAATGGGAACAGTGTTAAAGCAATGGAGTTAATTTGTTGCTGCACCCCTGGGCTGCCAGGCATCCCTTCCCAATGGGATTGGAAGCAAAATCCAGGATAGGCAGCCAAATTATCCATGTTTCGTTTGTGAGGCAAGGGGCAGCAGCTCTTGGGATGGCACAACCCTGGTGTTGGGATGGAAAAGCCTGAGGTGTTTCCCCTCTAGGGTGAAAAAATCCCATTTTCCAGCATCTACTGGGAAATCTGAGGAGATGGATATGTATTTCTCCTCCTTCCCTTCCACACTTGCACAGACACAGCTTCCAGCATCCCTGTGGCCAGAGAGGAGCCCCATCCCATCTCCCATCCAGATTCCAGCTGAGGGCTGCCTGGCTGCTTTTATCCCAGGCTTTAATACAAATAATGTCATTACCAGGAGCCAATGGAACAAGAGTGCCCCAACTTCCCTGCTCCTTGCTGCACTTTCCCTATTTACTCCGAGTTATTTAGAGGGAAAAAGAAGTAAAACCAGAACTGAGCCCTTCCCTGCCCCCACTGCTGCATAATTAGTGCTACAGCAATCCCGTTAATGCCATCCCTGGAACAGGAACTGCTCCAGCCGTTGGCCTGGGAAACAAAAGGGATTTTTTTCCCCCCATGGCTTTATTGTTATGGGAATACCCAGTGTCCCAGCTCAAAGCCATGTCAGGCAGATGTTGTCAGCCTGAAAATCCCACCTCCCGAAATCCCATTCCTCTTCCCTAGTGCTCCTTCCTCTCACACCATGGAGGGCCAGCCCTGCTGAGTGGGATGAGCATGGAGCTCCTTCCTCCTGCATCATCCTCAATCGCAGCAGACACCAGAGGGAATCTCCGTGGATAAGCCAGGGAAGTGGTGATGGGGAGGGTTGTTTTCCCTGCTAGAAGCTGCTTTGCTGCTGAAAAAGCTGCTTTATTTTACCCAAGGTAAGTCCCACCCGAGAGCTTCCCCGCAGCAAAAGCTCCAGCTGCTCCAAACCCAGCAGGTCCACCCAGGAGGGTGCCCGTGGCCCAGCACGGGGAGTTATTTCATCATAAAATTAAAGCAGCTCCTCTCTCTGCTCTGCTTTCACCTCCACACTCAGCAGACACCGCTGAGCTTTTCCCAGCTTGTTAAGCTCAAGCCTAAGCTTTGAAATGGCAGCGCTGTCCCCGCGCTGGGACACAGGGTAAAAATAACGCCGGGGGGATGAAAGGGGATTTGCCATTTTTAGTTGAACTGCTGGAAGTTCTGCTTTTTGGCAAGTCATCAGGGCACTGCAAGGGGGGCTGCTGCAGTGGTTCCCACCCCGTGTGGGCTCTTGGCTTCGGTGTGATGGAGACCTCACGAGAGTGGAGCTGCTTTAGCTAAAGAGAGCGGCTTTGCCAGATGGGAAATGTGTTGTTTTGCAGCCTACGTTCAATGGGTTTTAACCTAGAAGCCATTAACAAATAAAAACTCTGTGGTATAGAGTGAGGCGATGCTTCTTGCGCTGCTTTTCCATCACGGTGTGCCCAAGGGCTGCAAAAACCAGCTCAGAGGCTCCTCTCTCCTTATTAAACTGAGCAAAACCTCTGCTTTTTCAGTGGCTGGGTGTCAGGATGGCAGCAGGGAAAATCTGCCTTCGGATCCAGTTGGATTAGGACTCCACAGCCTGAGATTTCCTCTCGTGCCCGTGGTTTTTATCACCACCAGTGTCCCCACAGATGGTCTCGCTGTCCATATAACGGCCTAGGAGACATTTATTTGTTGGGAAAGGAATTAATCCGTGGCTTTAATCCTGCTGAGCTTCGAGCTTTGCTGCTGTGGAGCTGTGGGGAATTCCTCACTTTGGCACTGAGCTGTGTTCTGGGGAAAAAAGGGAAGTAATTTTCTTTCCATGGGCTGGTTTTCCCTGCTTAATTCTTCCTCTGCAGCTCTCCCAGTCCCTCTCCATCCTGTTGCCCATGGCCTTATCCTTCTCCTCCTGCATTTCCACACTTGGCTTCCCTTCAGGGAGGCGGCATTGGGCAGCAGGGCTGCTCCACCCCCTCCTCCTCTTCCTCCTCCCTCACCTTCGCTTCCTCTCTGGTGGTGCCTCCCCAGGCTGGGGTGCAGCAAGAAGAGTGGTTTGCATTGATCCATCTGCTGCCACGCTTGGATCTCCCTCCTGAGGGATTTGGGCTCACTCTGAGCCTGGCAGCAGTCAGGAATCACTCTCTCCATCTTTCACGCTGCCGAAGCCCAGCTCCTGCTGGCTCGCTCCAGGCCCTTCCCCGAAACCCCTGAGAGTGTTCAGCACCGGCCCCACAACCCTCTCTGGAATTCTCCAGCTGGATCAAGCCTTTATTCCCTCCCTCTGGAGCTGTTTCCAGCCTTCCCAACCTCACTGACCTCTGTAGCAGCCTCTGGCAGAGCTCTGCCCCCTCCGCCTCCCAGCCCGTGTCCACTGCCACGCACCAGCCATGGCATCTCCCTGTGAGCACGAATCCTGCTCAGCCCTTGGCGAATTCCCGTGCCAGAAGCCGTTAGTGGGAATGTCTTGGCTTGGCCAAGCTCCCTAATTTGAAGGTTTGCCTCCAACACGCCCGTGCTGGCGCCCAGCGCCGCGTCTGTGCTGCCGTGTGGGTGGTGGGGAGCAGGTTCAGATGGTTTCCCTTTATGGAACTGGGGGGGGGAAAGGTTTTCCTGGGGATTTTTCAGCCATAAAGCTGCTATTTCTTTTCCATGGATGGAGCCTGGGATGTCCTGCTCTGGTGCAGAAGCAGGGAGTGATCAGGGAGATTGGGGCAGAGAATTCCCTTTTTGCCAGATCCCAGCTGGTGACAGCAGCCTGAGGTCCCCGGACTGGGGAGGGGGAGCCTGGATCAGATTTTTGCAGGAAATTCTAAAATGTGGAGAGTTTTCCTATACATCCCAACCTCTCTCCATTGTGCTGCTGCTTTCCCCTCCCTCTCTGGGGATCCTGGCCCCAGGGGAAGGCTGGGGGTTCCTCCAGCTGAACCCCTCTGTCCTGTTTGGGCTGATATTTATAGGAACTATCTCAGTGCTGGTTCAAAAAACCCCACGGAGTGCTGGGCTGGATCCGCGTTCTCCGGGACTTTCCCTCCCGCATTTGTCAGTGTCAGCAGCAGTAATTTCATAAATATGCTGGGAGCAGGGGTGGGGACTTCACCCAGACTTTACGTCAATGTAAACAGCCCTAATTGGTGCTGGAGCCTCATAATTCCAGGATTTCCCCCCCTCCTTGCCCGCGTGCATCGAGGAAACTTGCGGTGCCAAGGAGAAACGTGTTTTCATTCATAAATCCTGGGAGGGGGGAGCAGGGGCTCGCTGGCATTTCATGCCTGGGGGTGCTTTTTTTACATCCCCCTCTTCACCCTCCTCAATCTGACTTATCACTGGCTTAAAGCAGTGGCAGAAACATGGAGTGTTTAATGGGGGAGTGCTGGGAAGAGAATAAAGCCATTTACTGCTCAAATGCCGTGCTGGAGGCTGCTGAGGGCCTCTGGGAGCCCTCATCTCTCTCACAGCCACTCACTTGATGGCCTCTGTGTGACTGGAACCGTGTGAGCTTTGTGAGGGGGGGGCAAAGCCACCTGCCTGTGCCCCACCTGGGGGTTTCAGGGCTGGGACACCTCCCGGGGGCTGTGGGATGGGGCTTGTGCAGGTCCTTGGAGCGGGCAGTGATCCCTGTTTTCTTGCTGGCCTGCAGCACCCGCAGGCTGTTTGTGTTTAAAAATCCCTCCTGTGCTGGGAAGCAGCTGGGAAGGGAGGGAGGTGGGTGAGGGTGTCTAGGAGGGAGGCACAGACCCCTCCAGATCCTCCTGGGCAGCCCCCAGCCCCACATCCCCAGGAGGCAGCTGCCAATCACTCACAGCTCTTTTCTTCCTATAAAATTAGGCTGCTAACAGAAGAAAAAAACTTTGTACCCCCTGGGGTAGGGTCCTGCTTCACTGCAATCATCCCTGAGCCACAGCAAGGATTGACAGCCATGGGATGTGGCTTTTCTGGCTGCCCTGCTCAGTGGATATGGATTTGGGGTCCCAGGAAGGGCAGCATCACCCCTTCCTCTGCTCTCAAGCAGTGACTCAGTGGATGCAGCACAATATGTGGGAGGATTGTGGTCCCTTTTCTAGTCTGGGAAAAGGGAAACAACTTCTGGTGTCCAGACTTAAATCCTTCCCACCCACTCTTCCCCAAATCCAGGGAAAATCAGCCGTGGAGGCTCCGTTTACTTCCCACACCTCAGTCTGTGGGGAGTGTGCTGGATGGCAAAGCCACACCGAGGTGAGGGAGCCCAGCTGGTCCCTGGGGGCTGCCCATGGGCTGGCAGCCCCTTCCTGGGGACAGCACAGCACCAGCAGGGTGTGGGTGCAGCTTCCAGCACCCAGGAAGCTGCTGTGGGTGTTGGATGTGCCCTGGTGGAGCCAGGGGCTGCTGGTTACTCTGGGCTCGTCAGGGTAAGTCCAGAATCACACAGAGCTAGGCTCTGTCCTCCCCAGGCATCTATGCTGTGAAAGGCAACCCTGCTGATTTAATCCACATTTTAGCACCTCGGGACTCCAGCGCTGAAGGGAGAATCCCGGGAAGGGCAGCGGGCAGGGTCTGGGTGTCCCTGAACGGGACTGGCTGGTCTTGTGCCCCGGTGCTGGGCGCAGGGACACCCTGGTGTCACCCTGGTGTCACCCTGCCCTCGGGCACGCACACGCTCCTTTCGGCCCGCAGCCCCCTGGCTGACTTTGAGGGATTGCAGATGTTTTCTTTGCAGCCCGGTCAGTGCGAGAGGAGCGGCCCCGCGTCCATCGGAAGCGCTGTAAATCACTGCCATGGGTTCCTCAGAAGGGCTTCCAGCCAGGGCCATAAACATCTTGCCTCGGGCCAGCGTGACATCCACGGAGCTCCCCGGCCGTCCCCCCCGGCTCGGCGGCTCTGTCCCATCCAGCTAGCACTCAACAGCTGATAACTTTTCCCCCCTGCCTTTTCTTCCAAGAGCTGGGCTGTTCTTCAAACTCAAAAGCTGGGAAGGGCCTCCAGCCAAGAGTTTAAAGCCCAGGAAGAAGGTTTAGTGAGCTGGGTGGTTTAGCAGTTACAGAGCACGAGCTCCAGGACCCCCAGCACGGGCCAGGTCCCCCCAAGCAGAAACTCAGTCCCTCTCCAGTGTGCAAAGGCTCTGGTGACTCTGGAAAAGGAAATTTATTTCTACTGGCCACAGCAACTCCCACTTCTTTGGGGAAGCAGTTGAAAAAATGCAAGAAACCTTTGAGCACAATTAAATTTTTTAAACCGTAGTCATCCCCTCTGTTCTCCAGTGATTTCCCATCGGCAGGGTTAGGAAATCGTGTTTTACATCATTTTGGCTGCTGACCCTTCTGAGAGCTGCTGGATTTCTGAGAGGAGCTGGAAGGGATCTTCTGAGCTCACCTCAGCCCAGGCAGAAGGAGTAGTTTCATAAAGAAGTAAAGTCAGCAGTTTGATCTAAAGAAAATAGCATGGAAAAAAATTCCTGAGTGATGAGTGCTCTGGTTGACTGTGGAATATCAAGTCTTCTGTGAGGGAAAAGATTCCCTCTGAGCACTGCTCCTCTGTGTTTCTAGGTCCTTTGGGACCTTCAGGGAAGGGTTGGCCTCCCAAAAAGTTTAGGAAAAGTACAGGCAAGGGATTTCAATTTAAAGTTGTCAGTATTTAATCACTGCACAGTCAGTGTTTCATCCACAGCTCGCAGCATCCTTGGCAGGATGGGAGGGTCACAAGGGACACGGTGGGGCTGTGGGACCATCATGAGAGTGGGAGAGCTCTCCAGNTCCCCCTCCCTCCCTCCCTGTGGAGCGTTTGGACAAATAAAGTTCGGAAAAAATCCGAGCTGGAGCTGCTGACTCCTTGTGCAAGCGGTTTAAAATAGGCCACGCTGTTCCAGGCTGGCGGCAGCCAGCTGGCCCCGCGGCCTCCCCGCTGGAAAACAACCGGGAACAATAACACGGGAGCCCCGGCCGAGCCTGTCACCGCGGCTCGGGGACGTNGGCTCGTCAGGGTAAGTCCAGAATCACACAGAGCTAGGCTCTGTCCTCCCCAGGCATCTATGCTGTGAAAGGCAACCCTGCTGATTTAATCCACATTTTAGCACCTCGGGACTCCAGCGCTGAAGGGAGAATCCCGGGAAGGGCAGCGGGCAGGGTCTGGGTGTCCCTGAACGGGACTGGCTGGTCTTGTGCCCCGGTGCTGGGCGCAGGGACACCCTGGTGTCACCCTGGTGTCACCCTGCCCTCGGGCACGCACACGCTCCTTTCGGCCCGCAGCCCCCTGGCTGACTTTGAGGGATTGCAGATGTTTTCTTTGCAGCCCGGTCAGTGCGAGAGGAGCGGCCCCGCGTCCATCGGAAGCGCTGTAAATCACTGCCATGGGTTCCTCAGAAGGGCTTCCAGCCAGGGCCATAAACATCTTGCCTCGGGCCAGCGTGACATCCACGGAGCTCCCCGGCCGTCCCCCCCGGCTCGGCGGCTCTGTCCCATCCAGCTAGCACTCAACAGCTGATAACTTTCCCCCCCTGCCTTTTCTTCCAAGAGCTGGGCTGTTCTTCAAACTCAAAAGCTGGGAAGGACCTCCAGCCAAGAGTTTAAAGCCCAGGAAGAAGGTTTAGTGAGCTGGGTGGTTTAGCAGTTACAGAGCACGAGCTCCAGGACCCCCAGCACGGGCCAGGTCCCCCCAAGCAGAAACTCAGTCCCTCTCCAGTGTGCAAAGGCTCTGGTGACTCTGGAAAAGGAAATTTATTTCTACTGGCCACAGCAACTCCCACTTCTTTGGGGAAGCAGTTGAAAAAATGCAAGAAACCTTTGAGCACAATTAAATTTTTTAAACCGTAGTCATCCCCTCTGTTCTCCAGTGATTTCCCATCGGCAGGGTTAGGAAATCGTGTTTTACATCATTTTGGCTGCTGACCCTTCTGAGAGCTGCTGGATTTCTGAGAGGAGCTGGAAGGGATCTTCTGAGCTCACCTCAGCCCAGGCAGAAGGAGTAGTTTCATAAAGAAGTAAAGTCAGCAGTTTGATCTAAAGAAAATAGCATGGAAAAAAATTCCTGAGTGATGAGTGCTCTGGTTGACTGTGGAATATCAAGTCTTCTGTGAGGGAAAAGATTCCCTCTGAGCACTGCTCCTCTGTGTTTCTAGGTCCTTTGGGACCTTCAGGGAAGGGTTGGCCTCCCAAAAAGTTTAGGAAAAGTACAGGCAAGGGATTTCAATTTAAAGTTGTCAGTATTTAATCACTGCACAGTCAGTGTTTCATCCACAGCTCGCAGCATCCTTGGCAGGATGGGAGGGTCACAAGGGACACGGTGGGGCTGTGGGACCATCATGAGAGTGGGAGAGCTCTCCAGCCCTTTCTGGTGCTCCCAGCAGGGCCTGGCTGGGATTTTATCCTGGCTCCCAGTGGCTCTTTCCATATGGGTGCCTGCCTGGCACAATCCTCTGGCACAGCAGAGCCGCCTGCCCTGGGAGCGCTCCCGAGAGCCCCAGCTTGGCCTGTGCACAGGTATCCCTGCCCTTTACAGGCAGGATCCTGGCTCTGATGCTCTGCCCCTGTCACCTCCAGCTTTCCCGTTATCCTGGGGGATTTGGGGACGGCTCCACGCCGGGCTGGTGCACTCAGCATCCTCTCTGTGCCATCCCACCCCAGCCCACCTCGGCGCAGGTGAGCCCCTGGCAGCAGAACAAGCCGGGAGCT
>VXBR01004650.1:281384-297118 GCA_013400215.1 Cisticola juncidis
CCTGCCCGCCCCCGCCTGTCAGCGGTGCCAGCCAGGCCAGGGCTGATGCAAGCGGCATTCCCGGGCAAGCCCGGCCACTTCCTAACCGGCTGGGGCAGCCAGGCCAGCGGGGAGGCACGGGCGTGGGGTCCCTGCAGCGGTGCTGCGGACGCCGGGCACAGACAGGGCGACACGGCGTCTCCCTGGGACGTTCCTGACCCGCCGGACCCGCTCGGGGAGCAGCGGCGTGGGTTGGCGGCTTTGGCTCCGGTGCAAGAGGTGGGGCCGGCCGCCCCTGCCGCCCCGGCACCACCTGTCCCAACGGCGCCGGCCCTCCGTGTCCCGGCATCGCCTCTGCGCAGCGGGCCGCGCTCGACGCCCATGCAACGGTGCCACTGTGCCCGGCAGGCAGGGCAGGGCGCTGGCACCGCGTCCTGGCACTGGATGGCTTTGCTGGAGCGCGCCGGTGTTGTGCCATACCGGGGGCATTCGGCGCAAGCAGGTGGGGCTTGAGGCCGCAGTGCATGGATGTCCCGGAGTGGGGATGTGAGTGGGCTCCCTGAGGAGGGATTCCCACGGCAGTCAGAAGCTCCGGGTTTGGGACCCTGCCCGCTGCCTGCCACCGTTGCAATTCTGGCTTTGCTGCCTTTTAATTACCGCCCGCGCCAGGCCTGGCCCTGCATTCCACTTCATTACGCGATTGCGATCGGGGCCGCTCCTCCCTCCCGGCCGGCTCCGGTGGATAATTAGGTGTGTTTTCTCCCGCGTGCAGACAGACACTTAATGCAGCTTTAATCACCTGCTCCAGCGGCTCCCACCCACCGCCCTGCGCCCGCTGCTGCCGCTGCTGCTGCTGCCCACAGCCCGCCCAGCCGGGTAATGACAGGCTGCAGGTGGAACGCCCGCTAGTAACCCTCAGTGCAGACGCCTGGTGCAGGTGCCCGGTGTGAACAAACATCCTCTGCAAGTGCCCAGTGAATGTGCCCACTGCAGCAGCCCTGTGCCAGCACCTCATGAACACCCCTAGTGCAAATCGTGGAATTGTGGAGTGGTTTGGGTTGGAGGAGACCTTAAAGATCTTCTAATTTCAACTGCGTGCCATGGACATGATCACCTTACACTAGGCTATGTTGCTCCAAGCCTTGTTCAGCCTGGCCTTGAACACTTCCAGGGATGCCCAGTGCCAATGCCCAGTGCCCATCCCTGCTGCAAACACACCGAGGAAACACCTTGTGCAGATGATCAGTGCAAACACCCTGTGGACATCCCCATCCCAAGGGCCTGGTTCCAAATGCCCAGCACCCATCCCTGCTGCCAATGCCCGGCACAAACACCACCCAGGCGGGGACCTGGCATGTCCTGGGGCTCTGTGGTGCTGGCACTGCCCGGCTCCCGGCCGGCTTCTCCGGAGCAGGCGGCCGCCGGCTCCTCGCAGGTGTACGCACAGACTCGGCGGCGCCCGAGCTTCTGTGCGGCGGGCGCGTGCCAGCACACTGCTGTGCCTTGCGAAGGTAGCAGCCATCTGCACTGTGATAAAAAGCCCTGAGGATGATAAATAGACAAGTAGCACTTTTATTGGATTGCCGTTCCGAAGCAGCCACTTTGGGTTTGGCACGGCGCTAACGACAGACTCGCCGCACGCTGTGCCCAGCCGCCCCGGCCGGGGGAAAGGGGCTGCCCGGCGGTGCTGCCAGTGCCTGCCTGGGCACCTCTGCTCAGCCCAGAGTGCTCCCCCTGCCTCTTCCTTCCCCCCTTGGCTTTTTGGGAGTGACATGGATCTGGGTGACCTGGGATGTGGTGTGGCTGTGAGGCAGGAGTGGGGCTGTCCAGCTGGCACGGCTTGGCACGGCGTGGCACGGTGTCCCAGCTGCTGAGCTGGCCTCGGCATCACCTGCACAAAGCAGCTTGTTTGTCAATAATGGAGCAGGGAAAATTGCACCCGAAATGCCTCTCGGCTCTGCTTTGTGCTGCCTTAATGCGTCCACCCCGGAGGTGCCGGCACAAAGGGTGCTGGAAGGGAGGGGAGGAAGGGATGGGGAGCTCAGAGAGGTTCCAGGGGGGATTCACTCCCCACTGGCCCACACAGACCCCCAGTGCCAGGGTGAGGGGCACAAACAGGCTCTGACCCATGTGGTTGGCACCATCAGGCCCTGGCAGCTTGGCCATGCCTGATGCCAGGGATGCCAGTGGAATTGATCCCAGAGGGATGTGAGTCTTGAGGACGGGGGGGACAGCATTGCTTAGTCCTTGCCCAAAACTCCTGCTGCTGGGAGCAGGGAGTGAGGTCCTACCAAACATCCCCATCTCACTGGGCCGGGACATCGCTCTGGCCTTGGGGATGTGGTTTCCAATTAATTCCATGTGAGTCACGGCTGCAATCACCATCCCACCCTGCCTGTCCCACTACAGCCCTGACATGGAGGTGACACTGGATTTTGGGGTGGCGTGGGAAAAGCAGTGACCCTTTTGGTCATTGGTTTGGCTTGGGAGACACTGGGGTGATTGTGAATATCCTGTGTCCCCCCGCAGTGACAGCTTCTGCAGTGGGATGGGACAGGGGACAGACACTTCTGGGATGGGACAGGACAGACTGGAGACACCAGCTCAGGGATGCTACAGGACATGACAGCCTGGGGACACTGTTTCAGGGCTCAGTCCCCACGTTACAGGGATGACAAGGGGAGGCTGGGCTGGCACACAGAGTCTGGGGGTGCTGACGGGGGGTGTCTGTCCCCACACCCTGCCAGCCCCCCACCTGCAGCTCAGGGGCCGCACGCAGCTGCCTGCCCGGGCGTGCATGCCAGGAATTTGGGAGAGTGAGGGGGGCCGGCTGCCTCCGTGCCCTCTGACCCCCCGGATGATACAAGCCCTCTTCTGTTTCTCCTCAGCCCGCCGGCGGGGTCAGCCTGACGGCTGGCGCTGGCTCCCTGGCCGCGATAAAACAGCTCGTCTGTCACGACACAATGGATCCGTCAGGCTGCTGGCACGGCCCCGGGGACACGGCCCCGGGGCTGGGTGGGTGCTGTTGTGCCCCTTCCAGCTCCCCCAGCCGTGCTGGGGCTCCCCAGGGTGCTCAGGGTCGCAGCAGAGGGGTAGGGACAGGGACAGAAGCCAGGTGTCCCGGCTGATACCCCTGCCAGCCCCTGCTCTGCCGCAGGGAGATACAGCCCCGTGTCCTGGCTCCCTGCCATGCCCGCTGCCCTCACTCCTCACCATCCAAAAATACCTCGGGAGGCCCCAGCACCCTTGCCCCTCATGCAGGGGACATTCCCAAGGGAATTGCTCACCTTCATCCATCCCAGTCCCACTTCCCTCCTGACTTCAGGGTCTTTTTATCCAATTTTGCATCATCTTCTCAATAATTTCTGGGATCTCAGCATCCAGGATGCTGATGAGTGCAGGCTGGGCGCTGCATCCCCCTGCAGCATCACCCCCTGGCATGGGTGCAGGACTCCCCCAGGCTCCCCAGCCCCAACTGGGTGGTTTTTGAGAACTCCGAAGCGTCTCCAATTAGGAGCAGCGGTGCCACGGCGCGCTGGCGAGGCACTGGGGCTGTCACTGTGCCGCCTTAATTAGCAGCGCCGGGGCAGGGGTCAGCACAGCTCGGCGGTCTTGACAAGGCTGCTATCAAGTGCAAGGAGGGAGGAGGAGGGAAGGGAGGGAAAAGCAAAGCTCCCCAGCTCAGGACCAGCCTGGGCGGCGGGGAGGGGGAGGATGAGCGCGCCGGAGCCGCGCAGGCAGAGTTAAAAGGGAATAAAATGGTCGCTGTCACCCGCCGGCGGCTCAGTGCTGGGGCTGCCGGGGTGTGGGACCGGTCCTGGGCCCCCCCAGCAGCCTGAACGCCAGCCTGGGGAGNCACGGCCATGCTGGAGATGAAGAGCTGGTCGTCTTTGCTGCAGAGCCTCAGTAAGTGACAGGGGTGGCGATGCTGGGGGCTGTGGGGACACCCCTCCTTATGGGGACACCCCTCCTGTGGGGACACCCCCATGAGCCGCCCCCTCCCCGGCCCCACCGTGCCAGGGAAGTGGGTGGGTGGCATGGCCGGGGCGAGGGTCCCGCAGCCCCTGGCCCTGCGTGCCGCCCTGTCCCCTCTCCGGCGTCCCCGGCCGCGGGGGCAGCGCCCGGCCGCGGCCAGGCTTAACCTCTGCCCTCACCCTCCCGACCTGCAGCCCTGTTAAAAAGGGTTTAAATGCAAAGTTATTTGATAGCTAATCCCAGCTATCCTGGGGGCAGCCCCGGGCTTTGGCGCTGGGAATCGCCCCGAGCCGGGACCCTCGGGCGGCACCGCCGGCACAGCCGGGGTTGCACCGGGGCTGGAGGTCAGGCAAACGCGCCGATTAAAGTCCGGCGGGTGAAAAGAGCTTAAACAAATCCCAAATCCCTCAGATGCCAGATGAGGCTGCTTGAAATTTCCTCGGGAGCCACCGTGGGGAGGGGGAGAGAGGCTGAAAGTGGCGGGAGCACTGGGAAGGCTGAAACCACTGGGAGCACTGGGGAGGCTGGGTGGGTGCTGGGAGGGTTTGGTACTGGGCAGGGGGCTCAGTTGGTGTTATGGGGGCCGGGGCAGTGCTGGAGGGCCCTGTGTGCCTTCCTGCCCCACATCCCTTTGGTGCTGTGCCAGGAGGGACCAGCATCAGGGAACCCCCTGTTTTGCCATCATCTCTCCTCCAAAATGCCATTTGTGGGGTGCCAAGGGGACACAGGTGGGTGGCCTCACTGCTGGGCAGTCACCCAGCCACACTGCATGCTTGGGAGCAAAAAGTCCTGATTTTTCCCCTTCCAGGCATCATGACATGGAGGTGCTCACTCGTCCCTGGGGCTGTGCTACTGGGGGCATCATAGGTCCCTGGCCTGCTGTGTCCCCTTCCTTTCCCCAGGGAAAAACATGTCCTGGAGGTGCCAGGCTGCAGCCTCACATCAGGATAGGGAACAAAGTGTTCTCAGGTAGC
The DNA here is from genome assembly GCA_013400215.1 of Cisticola juncidis. Classification (NCBI taxonomy): domain Eukaryota; kingdom Metazoa; phylum Chordata; class Aves; order Passeriformes; family Cisticolidae; genus Cisticola; species Cisticola juncidis. Next base: position 286,313 of record VXBR01004650.1, read on the forward strand.
CAGATCCTGCCATCCTGTTGTGGTGTCATTAGGGAAACTGAGGCAGGCACAGCCAGGAGGTGCTGGTGGGGTGGGGTGGTTTGGGGGTTGTGGGTGGGAGGCAGTCAAAGGAGGAGGAATAGAGGGACAATTCCTGGTGACAGCTGTCCGGCCTGGGGCTGGGGTGGCTGGACATGCTCTGTCCCCTCAGTCCTTACTTGTCACCCGTGGCAATGAGTCCCCAAAGAACCGTCAGGGCCAGCTGAACCCCAGCCCAGGGATGGAGGTCACAGGTGCTGTGAGGAGCCATGCAGACCCCCAGGCCTCCCTTAATAGGGGAGGATGGATGGGCTGCAGGGAGGGCTGGGGACCTCTGTGCTCCCTGCCCAGTGGTTATGGGATGCCCTGTGCTCCCGTGCCAGCCTCTCCATTGCCACCTTGCACCTCACTCCATTGCAGTGCACCCTCCTTCACATCCCCTTGTGAGCACTGGTGACAACCCCAAATCTGGCAGCTGGTGGCAGGGTGGGCTCTGTGCAGGGACCACCAGCCTCCCCAGCTCTGTCACGTCCCACATCCCACATCCCTGCCCACCAAGGGTTAACCCTGCAGAGGCAGGATGCCTGCAAGCCCTCGTGCCAGTTCAGAAATGAATGTTGCCTTTAATATACCATCCTTCAATCCTTATCTCTCCTAATTTATTGGACATAACTGGTTGCGCTGATGGATTCGTGGCTTAGACCTTGGCTTCTAAATTTCAGCATTAATAATCTGCCCCTTCATTCTGCTCTCCAGATGTCTTTCATTTATCTGCTTATTCAGTAGGGGTGCAACCTCGCGTCCTCCGTGCCAGCGCTAATGTGGCCCGGTGACAATAAATTTGGACTTGTAATAACATGGCCAGATGAATGAATTGACCTCTTGGTGACTGTCACTCCCAGCCTCCCCCCTCGTTAGGGACTGCTGGGGGCTGTGGGGATGGTGGTGTCAACCCCCTCCTCCTTGCTTTTTATTTCCCCAAATTTGGAAAAAATTGTGGGGCAGTGTATGAGGGGACTGCCTAATCTTTAGTGATCTTTGGAGCAGAGTGAGAGCAGCCATCCTTAGGGAAATCCTAAAACCAGGGAACCCTAAAAGGGCCCCCCAGGGGCTGTGACCCCTTGCCCAGGTGGGGACGTGTCAGTGCTGCGGGGCTGAACCTGCACTGGGCAGGTTGCACACCTGAGAGCGTGCGGAGGAATGTGTTTGCTTAATTAATTGGCGGCGGGAGCGCGCCGGGGGTGTAAATCTAACGTGGGCCTTGGCAGCCTGCAGTGCCGAGCACGCAAGACTAGACTTTAAATAAGGGTGCAATTATTGTTTGAATAATTGACGAACAACGGGCGCGCATCGGCGCTCAGCCTAATGGGCTTTGATCGCTCGCCAGGGCCGCCCGGCGCGCCGGCATCCCGCCCATGGAGGATGTGAGGGGTCCAGCGAGGGGTGTGGGTGGGTCAGCAGGGGAATTTGGGGTGCTGCTCCCCTCTGGGGGGGTTCTGAGGGGCAGATGTGGAAAGTGGGGTGTTATTGCCCCCACACCACCCCGGGCCGACAGCGCGGCGCCATGGGGTCGGCCGGGGAGGAGGAAGAGGACCCTGCACGTAGCAATTGATTTAAATCATTTTAGAGAGGACCTATGGAAAATAAAAAGCCTTTAATCACATTTGTATCCATTTCCAGCCTCGGTAAATCAATTTGGATTGAGCTGGGTGCCACGGTTACAGCTGATTAGCGCGCGGCGGATGGGGTCAAATTAATGCTAGCTGGGCTGGCTTAATGGGGTCACCGTTGTGAGCATCCCTCCTCCGGGGCACTGGGGTGGGCAGGAACATTTTGGTCCTGTCCATGCCAAGGAGAGCTTTTCCAGCAGGGAAGTGCCAGGATGTGAGCTCCATGCTGCTCCGTGCCTCAGTTTCCCCTTGCACATCAGCATGAGGAGGATATTTAGGGGATATTTGGGAGGATATTTGGGTTGTCCCACCTTCCTGCCCCTGTGCATCACCCATGTGTCAGAGCCACTCACGTGTCCCCCCCCAGCTGCTCCGTGGAGGAGCCATAAACAGGACCCTGCGCCCCGGTGCTGGTTAATTTGTTTTCAATAGGTTCCAATCAATTAAGCGTGGTCCTGGCGAAGGGAAAAGTGCCCTGGTAATTGGTGAAAATAAATCACCCGGCAGAGCCGCGGTGGTGCCTGGGAGCCTGGGCTGCAGCCGCGTGGCACTGTGGGGATGGGGACACTGGGATGGAACCCGCTTTGCCAGGCTGGGATTCCTGCAGGGCTGCCGTGCCATCCGCTGGGAATGGCGTGCTCGGGAGCTCCCAGCCCGCTTCCTTCACATCCTCCTGCCTGCCCTGCCCGCTCCTTGCATGCGATGCCTGCCTGCACCCCGGGGCGAGGGCAGTGCCTCCCTGCCCGTCCCCACGGTGGGGAGCATCCCCCCCATCCCTTCACCCGCCTCCCCCAGCCCTGCCCCAACCGGGGCTGTAATTACCGCACGCTGTGCTTTGATTGCTCCATTCCAATTAATTAAACCCGGCGGTGACCCAAATTATGATCCCTTGTCTTGTCAAGCGCCGTATTTTTAACCTTAACTGGCTGGGCTGTGTTTAGATTTCCAATCCGGGCAGAAATGTCACCCGGGGAGAGTGACTGGCGTTGAACCCAGCCTTCCCGTGACGAACCCCGTAATTAGAAACCCTCGTGTCCCCGAGACGGGTCTTTAAAGCTGTCAGAAGCCAAGATCCAGCCATTTGATACAAGACTATCATTAGCTGTGCCCAACCTATTAGCTGCAGGTAAATAACAGGCTGTACCGGAGCCGGGGAACAGGCGGGTTGGGGAATTGGATGATTCTTAATTAGGAGAAGCGGTGCGAGGGATGCTTTCCCCTCTAATTGCCTTCGTTAGCAGCCTGGGTGTGCGTCTCTGTGCCTGGATCCTCTTTCCTGGTGTGGTGACGGCTCCTGCACCCCATCTTTCCATGGTGGTGCCCATCCCACCTGCTGGCCCGGCGATGGGATGGGCACCGTGATGGGAAGGCAGGGGCGTGAAGCCATTTCCCAGGGTTGGATAGGGATTGATGGTCTCCGGTCCAAGCAGAGGATAAATCTGGGCTTGCCGCCGCTTTCCGAGGGCTTGTCTGGGTGACATATTCGGTTGGTTTGAATGTCTGGATGGAAAATCAATCACCGGGGCCGTTTCCGTCCCCCCTTTCGCGCTACGTTTTAATTTGCCAGGCTGCAGGGTCCGTACTCCGAGGATCCATCTATATTTGTGTCAAGTGCCGCTGTCTTTGTCTCCCTGGTGCAGAATTGTCCTTCCCAGCTTGGCACACTCTGCCCTGGGCACAGCACTAGGGTGCACGTGGGTATTGAGGGGATCTCCAACCCCTCCTGGCGTTTTACCCGATGTGGAGCTGCCCTCCTTCACCAGGGGGGCACTGAGTGTGGGAAACTGAGGCATGCAGTCTGCTCCAGGCCCTGCTCTCCCTGCTGGATGGATGAGGATCCCATCCTGCTCTGCCCCCCCGACAGCAGGAGGACCCCCCGTATCCAACATACGGGGGGGTCAGGAGACACCCAGCAGTGCCGCCCGCCTGGCCCTCGCCGGCCTGCCCCCGCCTGATCCCTCTCCTGCAGACGCTCTCCCTGACACCGGCTGACAAGAGCCATTTCCAAGATGGATTGATTCAATTTAGCACCGATTTTTTGCCGGGGCCGGTGACGTACGGCTCCCCAGCCGGCGCTGGGCAGCACGTGACTCCCCAGCGCCCGCCGTCATTACAGCAGCTCAGCACCGGCTGCTGCAGCCTCACCAGCCCCGGCTGGCGCGGGAGGGGCCTCATCCTGCCCTGCCACGGCTCCACGAGGCTCCTGCCCCCGGCATTCCCACCAGGATCGGCCCTGGGAGTGCTGGGGTGATGAGGGAGCCGGGATTGTGGCAGCTGGTGTGCCAGGGATGCTGGCGGTGGTATCCAGGGATGCTGTTGGTGGTACAGGGAGTGCCAGCTGTACCCAGGAATGCTGACAGCAGTACCCAGAGATGCTGGCGGTGGTACCCAGGGATGCTGTTGGTGGTAGTCAGGGAGTGCCAGCAGTACCCAGGGATGCTGCCAGCAGTACCCAGGGATGCTGGTGTTGGCACCAGGGATGCTGGTGTTGGTACCCAGGGATGCTGTTGGTGGTAGTCAGGGAGTGCCAGCTGTACCCAGGGATGCTGGTGTTGGTACCCAGGGATGCTGTTGGTGGTAGTCAGGGAGTGCCAGCTGTACCCAGAGATGCTGGTGTTGGTACCCAGGGATGCTGTTGGTGGTACAGGGACTGCCAGCAGTACCCAGGGATGCTGGTGTTGGTACCCAGGGATACTGGTGTTGGTACCCAGGGATACTGGTGTTGGTACCCAGGGATGCTGACAGCAGTACCCAGGGATGCTGGTGTTGGTACCCAGGGATGTTGTTGGTGGTAGTCAGGGAGTGCCAGCAGTACCAAGGGATGCTGCCAGCAGTACCCAGAGATGCTTGCAGTAATACCCAGGGATGCTGACAGCAGTACCCAGAGATGCTTGCAGTAATACCCAGGGATGCTGGCAGCGCTACCCAGGGATGTTGATGCTGATACCCAGGGATGCTGGCAGTGATTTCCAGAGATGCTGATGGTGGTACCCAGGGATGCTAGCGGTGATACCCAGCGGTGCCAGAGCCGCTGGTGAGGCTGTGCGGGGGTGATTTTGTTTGTTCCCTCGTTTTCTGGGTTTTTCTCCAGGCTTGATGAGTATGTCTGGTTCTTTCTCGCTGTCTGTCTTCTCCTCTCTCCTTCCTTTGGAGGCAAATGGCTGACTGATTGCTTTTCATCTCCCGCTCTGAGGAGCTGTAAGAGCTACTTTATACAAACATCAATTACAGGCACGTAATAAATTAAGGCTCCCTTACACCGAACCCATTAGAGTCCACTCTCATATCAAAGCGCTCCCATCACACACGGATTGGGGTGGAGTGGGGGGGAGGAGGGAGAGGGAGGAAAATGTCTTATTAGCCGGCAGATTGTTAGCAGAACACTGATTTAATTGTGTCCCCGCGCCCGAGCGCGGGAGGAGGACGGGGGGTGCAGAGGGGGGGCACCCGGGGCCTGCCAAAAATGAAATGCCCAGGGATTGTTCCCTTCCCCGAGGTCCTGGGGGGCCACCTCCCTCCCAGGCTTGTCCCCATGCCAGCTCCGGCTGCCAGCGATTCTCCTGGTAACGGCTGAGGGGGCCACGCTCCGGAGGTGCCCCCCACCCCAGCAGGCACCGTGCTGAGCAGCAAAGCCCAGGGGTGGGTGGAGGGTGCCCACCCTCCTCCTACCCCCACCACCTCTGGGGTGTCACCTCCAGCCCCTTGGCCTGGCTGGGTGATGCTGAGGGCCGCTGAGGCAGGGAGAGCATGGCAGCTGCCTGGTGTCCCCATGTGCCAGGGCCTTGTGGTGAGTCCTGCCATGGCACAGCAGGAATCAGGTCTGGAAACCCCGGGCTGGGAACTCCCCCAGATGCCTCCCTGCGTTTGGATGGTGCATCGGGGTGTGGAGGTGAAAAACCCGGCGAGATGGGGGCAGGCAGGAGGCAGGGAGCAAACTTCCCTGTAGGACAAAGGCGGCTGCATCCGCCAGCAGCTCCCGCTGCCTCTGCCTGCGAATAAATAGCCTCCAGGCTGTCAGTCTGGCACTACCCCGGGGCTGGAGGCTCTTGGAGAGGAACGGAGCCCGGGAACAGCAGGCATGGCTGGAGCGCTGCCCGCCGGGGCTGTGCAGGCGCTGGCACGCGGAGCCGGCGCGCTGTGCCCGGCCGGGGCTGCCTCCCAGCCCGGCCTGGTGGCCCGTGGCCTTGTCACACATCCCTGGGGATGTGTGACAGCTCCCCAGGACTGCCCTGGGGGTGCTCAGTGTCCATGGATTGTGACACAGGGCAGGTCACCAAGGTTGTCTGTCCTCCTGCGGGGGTGACGCACGTGCGCGCCCTGTGCTGCAAAGGGGGTGCTGTGCACACATGTGTGAGTGCACACACAGGAGTTCATCCCTCTCTTCTGAGGGATGCTGTGCACACGTGTGTGAGTGCACACACAGGAGTTCACCCCTCTCTGCTGAGGGATGCTGTGCCCACGTTTGTGCTCACACACAGGAATTCAGTCTGTGCTCACACACAGGAGTTCACCCCTCTCTGCTGAGGGATGCTGTGCTCACACACAGGATTTCACCCCTCTCTGCTGAGGGATGCTGTGCTCACACACAGGATTTCACCCCTCTCTGCTGAGGGATGCTGTGCTCACACACAGGAGTTCACCCCTCTCTGCTGAGGGATTTTGTGCTCACACACACTCTTCCCTCTCAGCTGAGGCTGTGCACACAGCACACCCATGTGCCCCACACACAACTGCACCCCAAGCTCCTCTCTGCTCCATCCCAGCCGTGCCTCCTCCTTCCTGCACACCCGAGGGTGTGGGCCGGGGGTCCTGCTTGCCCCCCTCCCTTCCAGGGCAGGTTTTATCTCCCGGCCTGCTCCCTGCCTGCCGTTCCCTCGCTGCCCTCTGAGCCTGACATTTACATATTAATATTTTCCAGGGAGGCAATGCGTTGCGGTGCAAGTGTCTGCATTGTGGTTGCACATAATGTAAAGTGAGATAAAGCGCCCGGCTCCGCTATGAATAACTGCAAATGAAAACCCATGTGGCCATAAAAGCCTTCACATTTGCCCTGTCAGCATGTGGTACATCGGCTAAACAACTGATTTAGCTTTTCTTTTTTTTTCCAAGGTTTATCACCACTTACAGAGGACATGCTCTTTGTGTACTGCCTGTCGCTTTCTGCTCAGCTTCCTTGTCACTTCCCCTCGGCGTCCTCCCAGCCGGGCCCCGAAACGATGCTCTGCTCCTCTAAACCGCCCTGACAGCCCCTATTAGCTTCTGGCCGAGTACAGCTTGGCGCTGCTGGGGCTATTTATCTCGCCGGCACAGAGGGCTGTTATCTATCACCCTCGCTCCGTGCGGCCCCGCTCCTCCGCTTCTGCTGATGGCAGGGATTTGGGATGGGGTCCTGGTGGGGCCTGGGGGGAGCGAGGGGACTTGGGAGCGCTTATCCCTCCTCCCAAAGGGGCCGGATCCAACCACCAGGCTTTGCTTTCTTGGCCACGGTGGTTCCTTATCCTGGTGCCGCCGGGCTCTGACCCCCTCTGTGCCAAGAAGGGCGCAGCCCAAACCGCTCGGGATAACCCGGAGAGTTTCTCCTGCTCCTACGCGGCGTGGCTGCTGTCATCCCCACAGCGGTGGCCCCGGGCAGGGGTGATGTCCCTGCGGGACCGCTGGCTCCCGAAGGCGCCGGCTTGGGTGCCAGACCTGAAATACCGGGCGGGGAGGGAGCAGGCGGGGCAGCGACGCCGGGGAGCGGGACGAGCAGCTCCGTGCGGTGCCGGCGGCGAGGGGGGAGCACGGGGGTCCCCGCTCGGTGCCCGCGGAGCTGCCTGGCCCTCGGCCAAGGGCGCTGGCACCCAGCCGGCCCTCGGCACTGCCGGTAACCAGAGCCGCCTCCCCTCGCTGTTATTTCAGCAGGTGGGGGCAGATCGGTTTACAAGGCCAGGGAGATGCCTATCAGTCCCCTCCCGCCACTTTGTCCCCACGCCACCTCCGCCACGTCCCCGTTAGCCACGCTGGACATCACCGCTGCCATCACCAATGGTTGCCTTTCCTGGGCACGCTGCTCTTTGGGATCCCCTGCTCTGGCTGGTGCTGGCAGAGGGATGGCAGTGTCACCAGCATGGTGGCCTTTGCCCCCGGCTGCCCTGTGCCACCACCTTGGCTCATCTTGAGTCACGCCAGCAGCTGGGACGTCATGGCAGGCGCCAGCGAGGTGTTGTCCTGCAGGGCTGGCACAAGCTCTGTGTCACCCACGCCCTGCCCAGGGTGCCAGCGTCCCTGGGCTCGGGGCAGGGGCTGAGGGGGCCCTGTCCCACCGGCAGGGCTTGCATCAGAGCATGATGGGGGTGTTGCACAAGTGTTTTGTGCCTCAACCTGCCCCTGGCCAGTGCTTGGGAAGGGCTTTGGGGGCCGTGGGTGGGAAGCGGGGGGCCGGGGTGGTTGTTTACAGCCGCGGAGCTTGTTTCCTTCCACCTGCCTCGGGGGAAGCAGTTAGCGATTTGTTAGTCAAACCAGATGAGCCTTCCTGGAGCGGCTTCCTGCCAGGCTCAGCACAGCCTGGCTGCCCTGCTGGCAGCGTCCCCTGTGTCCCCTGGCCCTGCTGTGGCCCCTGCCACAGCCAGTGCCACACGGAGGGCGCATGGGTGGGATGTGGTGAGGCTTGGCAGCCTCCAGGCGTCACCTGGAGTGGTGTGGGCACCCCTGAGGAGCCTGTTTGGAAAACCAGGGCAGTGCTGGCTTTGGGGCCTCTCCCCTGATCCCTCCAGGGAGGTTGTGCTGGCCATGGCAGAGCCCATGGTGGCTTGGCAGGGTGGTGAGGTAGAGGGGTGCTCTCCAGGGAGATGTTTGGGTGCTTGGGGGATGGTTGGGGTGCTGTTTGATGCACTGAGCACCGCTGTGACAAGACCTGTGTGTGCTGTGTGTCGAGCCCTGTGCGCCACCCACCATGAGCCACATGCGGTCATTGTGTCCCATGTCACACGTCACTCACACCACACGCGGCCACGCGTTGCATGTCCTGCAACATGCGCTGAAAATGATGCATTGAATGTGTGCTGAGCACCCCCACGCACACACACAGAGCCCCACGGATCCTACACACCTGGACAATGCACCAGGTGTGCACTGAACCCTGCTCCATGGTCAGGCCCTGCCCCGGTGCCATCCCGCACACATCCAGCGCTGCTGCCCCAACCCTGCGGGACACGCAGGAAGCTGGAAGTGCCAGCCCGCGCCCCCTCGCTCACCGAGTGGCGCCGGGTGATAAATAAGGAAGTTAACACCCAACCCGGGCTGCTAATTAGCTTTTAACCTGTACTAGCAGTTAACTACAAAAGGCAGTCATTTGTTCCGGGGAGCTGGTAGCGTAGAAAGAACGAAACATGGCCAATTTTGTTCAGGATGAATTAAGACTTGCAAATGTAAAATGAGTTCATCTATTTAATTAAGTAGCGGCAATATGGATGTTAAATTAAGTTAATGGCAGGCATGCCAAAACAAGGTTATACAAATCTTGTCCTGGCGGGGTGGGTTCTGCATCCGGCCCTTGGATGTGAGGCACTGGGAGGGCCCTGGGATGGGCTGGTGGCCCTGGGGACACCCTGCTGGCCTCCTCAGGGACAGAGGGAGATGGAGGTGGAGGGAAGGAAAAACAAGGCGGGAGGAAAGGCAAAGCGCCTCTCAGCCAGCGCCGCAATCTTATCAGGGCTGAACTTTACTCTCCCGCTAAAGATATAGGATACTTTAGGGACATCGGAAAGAAATAATAACCCTCTGATTTGTAGCTCTTGGGCTCTGGCAACCGAGGGGGAAGGAAGACTGTCTTCTGCCATTACCATTTTTTGTATGAACTATTCCCCAAAGAAATCAAACCCTTGTACAAGCCCTCCCGTGCGGCAGCCCCTGCTCCGGCGCTGACCCGAGCCGTACGGATTATCACCGCGCATCGCAGCCGGAGACAGGAACATTCATTAAAATTTGAAACACAAATGGAAAATTGCTACTTGAAGCCTCCTTGCCGGAGAGCCAGCCGCTTGATCAGAGACCTCATTAATGTATCTAATGTGTAAGGAACAATTAGACTTTTCAAAGACATCCTTTTCCCAGCCGGGGGAAAAACAACAAAACACCAGAAGCAGCTTGAACCCCTCCCAATCCAAAGCAACCCCAAACCTGCCCCGAGGGATTGGGGTGCACAGCCCCAGAGGGAGCCTCTGAGCCGCCGGAGAGTCTCGGCTCCAGCCCGGCACCCGAAATGCCCGTTTCTCCTTAAGTTAGATGGGGAGGAAAGTGGGCTGATTAGAAAGCTGATTTCTTTTCCCAGCGACCGGCAGGGTTTTGCCATCCTCCCGTAATTAGCCGGTTACACGGCCGTATGTTTTATTTATGAGCCGAGGGCGGAGGGAAGGGGAAGCGGAGGAACGACCGTGCCCTATATATCTGCAAATAAAACACTTCATTTCCCTCCTGGGGAATGTCACCTCGAGAAACCATCGCTTTCCTGCTCACTGCCCCGTCCAAATCGCAGGCTGTAAATGGCTTTGTGGGCCTGGCTGGCGCTCTGATGGGTTTAAAATATGGATTTATGTCTTTATTCTGCATAGTCAAAGGTCAACAAGAGCAGGAAATCATCGCTGAGCTGCTTATTTACGAGGGGAGGCGACCGCTCACTCCTCTTGAACCTGTGTCCCCACTGCTGGATGCTTCCAGGGTGCTGGGATGCAGGGAATGTAGCAGAGCCCGTGCCTCAGTTTCCCTAGAGCGGGCATCCCTTGGGGTTGGGCATCCCACTGGGGGGCACATGGATGGATATCCCTAGCAGAACCCAGGGGAGGCCCATGGGGTGGCCAAGCCTCCCCCGGGCCGGGTGTCCCGGTGGCGATCGGGGCTGTCCGGGTCGTGGCGGCGGCGTGGGCAGGGCCGGCCCCGCAAGCTGCGCTCTCATGCTTTGCTAATCCCGCTTGGCACCTGCCCCAGCTCCCGGCGGCTTCGCGCGAGCAAAGGAACCAATTAATCCTCCCGGCGCTCGGGGAAGTGGGTCAGGCTCGTCAGGCTCTCCCGCTAACGAGGGGCGAGGCGCGGCGTGGCCCAGCCGGCTGCTGGGTGGCCGGGCGGGGGGCTCTGCCGGTGCCCG
>VXBR01004651.1:5376-20570 GCA_013400215.1 Cisticola juncidis
GGTGGGAACGGGGAGGGAGAGGTGGGAACGGGGAGGGAGAGGTGGGAACGGGGAGGGAGAGGTGGGAGAGCTGCGTGGGGTGGGGAGGTGGCAAAAGGCACCAAATCCTGATGGGTTTCTGAATTCTGAAGGGCTTTTTAATTCCTGATGGGTTTCCCAAATTCTGATGGGTTTTCCAAATCCTGATGGGTTTTCAAAATCCTAATGGATTTCCCAAATCCTGCTGGGTTTCCCAGATCCTGCTGGGTTTCTCTAATCCTACAGAGTTCCCCAAACCCTGCTGGGTTTTCCGAACCCTGCTGGGTTTCCTAAATCCTGATGGGTTTTCCCAAATCCTGCTGGGTTTGCTGAGTCCTGATAGGTTTTGCAAATCCCGCTGGGTTTCCCAAATCCTAATGGGTTTCCCACATCCTAATCGGTTTTCCAAATGCTAATGGGTTTTCCCAAATCCTGCTGGGTTTTCTGAATCCTGCAAGGTTTTCTGAATCCTGACGGGTTTTCCCAAATCCTGATGGGTTTCCCAAATCCTGCAGGGTTTTCTGAATCCTGATGGGTTTTCCCAAACCCTGCTGGGTTTTCTGAATCCTGCAAGGTTTTCTGAATCCTGATGGGTTTTCCCAAATCCTGCTGGGTTTTCCCAAATCCTGCTGGGTTTTCCCAAATCCTGCTGGGTTTTCTGAATCCTGCTGGGCTTCTCAAATCCTGCTGGGCTTCTCAAACCCTGCTGGCTTTCCCAAACCCTGCTGGGTTTCCCAAACCCTGCTGGCTTTCCCAAACCCTGCTGGATTTCCCAAACCCTGCTGGATTTCCCAAACCCTGCTGGCTTTCCCTCTTTTCCCTGGATGCAGAAGCTGCTGGGATGCTCAGCGGTGTTTGGGGTGAATCCATTTTCCTGTCCCAGCTGGGATTTGCTCTCCAGTGGCACAGAAGATTCCTGGGGATGGGATTCACTCCCTGTTTTTCCTGCCCCTGCAGGTGGAGCAGGAGCAGCTGGACAAGATCTGGCCCAAGCTGCGGGTGCTGGCGCGCTCGTCCCCCACGGACAAGCACACCCTGGTGAAAGGTGGGCCCTGCCCTGCCCGGGGGCTCCTCCTGGGGCTTTCCCAGCCTGATCCACACTGGGAGCTCCCCTGGGGCTGAATTTCTCCTTCCCCTCCCAGGAATCATCGACAGCACCGTGGGTGACCAGAGGCAGGTGGTGGCAGTGACAGGGGACGGCACCAACGATGGCCCAGCCCTGAAGAAAGCAGATGTTGGATTTGCCATGGTAGGGACAGCCTGGGGGTTCTTCCTTTGTTCTGTGGGTTTTATTCTGCTGGAATTGCTCCCAGAGCGTGGAAATCTCTTTTCTGTATCTCTGGGATGGCCTAAAAACCCAAAAGGGGATTTCCTTAGGGTGCTGGAGTTGAGTCTGAGCTGCACAGGGCTGTGAGGAAGGGATTGGGAATTCCTTGGGGGTCCCCGAGCAGGGTCCTGCCCTGTCCTGGTGTCCCTCCTGGTGTCCCTCCTGGTGTTCTTCCTTTGCTCTGTGGGTTTTATTCTGCTGGAATTGCTCCCAGAGTGTGGAAATCTCTTTTCTGAATCTCTAGGATGGCCTAAAAACCCAAAAGAGGATTTCCTTATTTCCTTAGGGTGTTTGAGTTGGGTCTGACTGCACAGGGCTGTGAGGAAGGGATTGGGAATTCCTTGGAGGTCCGGCCCTGTCCTAGTGTCTCCCCTGGACCCCTGGGAGCCCCAGGATTTGGCTTTTCCTGCAGCTCTTCACCCCAATTCCAACCACGGTGCTGGATCAGGCTTTGGGAATTTATTTACACTGGAAAACTCTGGTTTGATGCTTTTTTTAATCCTGTCTGAAAGGAGCAGGGAAAGAAACCTGTTGTTTTTAGCAGTTTCCCTGTGGATTAATTTTAGGGACGTGAGCAGGAGCGGGATGGGGAGGCAGCACAGGGAATTTTCAGCAAATGAGAGAGATTTTTTGGGAAGGGTTTTTAGGAACGTGTTCAAGATCCAAATGCAATTCCCGAGCCTTCAGGATGAGCAGGGAAGGCCGTGCCCTGCAAGGGGCCGGGATTTCCCGTTCGAGGTGGGATCCGGGGAATCCAGGGATCCGTTTGGAATTCCTGCCTGGAATTCCTGCCTGGAATTCCTGCGGGGCCAGCGCCTCGCTGTGCCCGCGCCGGGAAGCGCAGCCCGGCCCGGAGAGGCTGCGGGGGAATTTTGGGAATTCTCCCCCCGGGGGCGGCGCAGAAACCTCCGGGCCGGGTCCTCCCTGCTTTGGGCTCCCGGCAGAGGTGCCCAGCCCGGGATGGAGCCGTTCCCTGGCATGAGGAGGGAGCTGTTTCCAGGCTGTTTCCTGGCTTTTTTCCCTTTCCCAGCTTCTATCCAGCTGTTTCCCGGCTGTTTTCCAGCTGTTTCCCGGCTTTTTCTGGATGTTTCCTGTCTGTTTTCTGATTGTTTCCCAGACATTTTGCAGCTTTTTCCTGGCTTTTTTTTTCTGACTGTTTCCTGACTTTTTTCCCAGCTCTTTCCCGGCCATTTTCCCATCTGTTTCCCAGCTGCTTTCTGGCATTTCCCAGCCCTTTTCCAGCTGTTTCCTGGGGTATTTTTCTGGCTATTTCCCAGTTGTTTCCCAGCCCTTTTCCCACTATTTCCTGGCTTTTTTCCCAGCCATTTCCCAGCTGTTTCCCAGCCCTTTCCCAGCTGTTCCCAGCCCTTTCCCAGCTGTTCCCAGCCCTTTCCCAGCTGTTCCCAGCCCTTTCCCAGCCCTTTCCCAGCCGTTTCCCAGCTGTTTCCCAGCTGTTTCCCAGCCCTTTCCCAACCCTTTCCCAGCCCTTTCCCAGCTGTTCCCAGCCCTTTCCCAGCCCTTTCCCAGCTGTTCCCAGCTGTTTCCCAGCCCTTTCCCAGCCCTTTCCCAGCTGTTCCCAGCTGTTCCCAGCTTTCCTGCACCACAGCTCTGTCTGGGATCACCCAGGGAAAGCCGGGCTGCCCCAGACCCGTCCTTGGCGCGGCTCTGCCGTCCCTGCCAGGCTCCGATCGGCTCCTCCCGCCGGGACATCCCCGGGAGGCAGCGGGGCCGGGCGGGCACCGGGACTCACCCGGGCCTGGCTGTGTCCCCCAGGGCATCGCGGGCACGGACGTGGCCAAGGAGGCCTCGGACATCATCCTGACCGACGACAACTTCACCAGCATCGTCAAGGCCGTCATGTGGGGCCGCAACGTCTACGACAGCATCTCCAAGTTCCTGCAGTTCCAGCTCACCGTCAACATTGTGGCCGTCATCGTGGCCTTCACCGGCGCCTGCATCACACAGGTGAGCTCACCTGGGCAGGTGGGTTGGGGGGGGACTCACCTGGGCAGGTGGGACAGGGTGGTGGGCATCATCATGGCTTTCACTGGTGCCTGCAGCACACAGGTGAGCTCACCTGGGCAGGTGGGTTGGGGGGGGACTCACCTGGATGGGTGGGACAGGGTGGTGGGCATCATCATGGCTTTCACTGGTGCCTGCATCACCCAGGGGAGCTCACCTGGACAGGTGGGACATGGGGGGGACTCACCTGGGCAGGTGGGACAGGGTGGTGGGCATCATCATGGCTTTCACGGGTGCCTGCATCCCCCAGGTGAGCTCACCTGGACAGGTGGGACATGGGGGGGACTCACCTGGGCAGGTGGGACAGGGTGGTGGGCATCATCATGGCTTTCACTGGTGCCTGCATCACCCAGGTGAGCTCACCTGGGCGGGTGGGACACGACAGAGACTCACCTGGATGGGTAGGACACAGCGTGGACTCACCTGGCATTTCTGAGTCCCACAGGAGAAATGAACCTCTGGCAAGGCTTTTCCATGGAAATCCCAAACTCCCTGGTTTCTCCCTGCAGGACTCTCCCCTGAAGGCGGTGCAGATGCTGTGGGTGAACCTGATCATGGACACGTTCACCTCGCTGGCGCTGCCCTCAGAGTGGGCATTTCTGAGTCCCACAGGAACAAAATTAACTTCCAACGAGGCTTTTCCATGGAAATCCCAAACTCCCTGCTTTTCCCCCTCAGGACTCTCCCCTGGAGGCGCTGCAGATGGTGTGGGTGACCCTGATCATGGACACCTTTGCCTCGCTGGCGCTGGCCACGGAGCTGGCAGCTCAGAGTGGACATTTCTGATTCCCACAGGAAAAATTTACCTTCCAGTGAGGCTTGTCCTTGGAAATCCCAAACTCCCTGCTTTTCCCCCTCAGGACTCTCCCCTGGAGGCGCTGCAGATGGGGTGGGTGACCCTGATCATGAACATGTTCACCTCGCTGGCCATGGAGCCGGCAGCTCAGAGCAGGCATTTCTGAGTCCCTGGATAAAAATGCACCTCCAGAGAGGCTGTTCCTTGGAAATCCCTAATCCCCAATCTTTCCCCTGCAGGACTCTCCCCTGGAGGCGGTGCAGATGCTGTGGGTGACCCTGATCATGAACATGTTCACCTCGCTGGCCATGGAGCCGGCAGCTCAGAGCAGGCATTTCTGAGTCCCTGGATAAAAATGAACCTCCAGAGAGGCTTTTCCTTGGAAATCCCCAATCCCCAATCTTTCCCCTGCAGGACTCTCCCCTGGAGGCGGTGCAGATGCTGTGGGTGACCCTGATCATGGACACCTTTGCCTCGCTGGCGCTGGCCACGGAGCCGGCAGCTCAGTGCGGGGATTTTTGAGTTTTCCAACAAAGCTTTTCCTTGGAAATCCCAAACTCCCTGCTTTTCCCCCTCAGGACTCTCCCCTGAAGGCGGTGCAGATGCTGTGGGTGAACCTGATCATGGACACCTTTGCCTCGCTGGCGCTGGCCACGGAGCCGCCGACGGAGTCGCTGCTGCTGCGCAAGCCCTACGGGCGGAACAAACCGCTCATCTCGCGCACCATGATGAAAAACATCCTGGGCCACGCCGTGTACCAGCTCACCACCATCTTCACCCTGCTCTTCGCCGGTGAGCGCGGCTGGGGCATGGGTGAGGGGGAAAAGGGAAAGGGAAAGGGGAAAGGGAAAGGGAAAAGAGAAATGGAAAAGGAAAGGGGAAAGGGGAAAGGGGAAAGGGGAAAGGGGAAAGGGGAAAGGGGAAAGGGGAAAGGGGAAAGGGGAAAGGGGAAAGGGGAAAGGGGAAAGGGGAAAGGGGAAAGGGGAAAAGGAAAAGAGAAAAGGAAAGAAGAAGAAGTGGGAAAGGAGAAGAAGAGGGAAAGAAGGAAAAGAGAAAGGAAAAGGGAATAGGAGAAAAGGAAAAGGGAAGGAGAAAAGGAAAAGGAAAAAAGGCAAAGAAAAGAGAAAGGAAAACAAAAAAGGAAAAGGAAAGGGGAGAAGGAAAGGAGAAGGAAAATGACAAGGAGAAGAGGGAAAAGCAAAGGGGAGAGGAAAAGAGAGGAAAAGGAAAAGGAAAAGGAAAAGGAAAAGGAAAAGGAAAAGGGGCAGAGTCCCCTCCCTGCCCACAGCCCACCTCGTTGTCACTGCCTCGGTGCCCTCACACAGGGCAGAGCTTTGTGAGTGGTGGGTGGGAAGCAGAGGGGTGGCCCAGAGAGGGTTTTTTTTCCTCCTGGATACCCAATTGGAGCTTCTCATCATTCTTAAGGATATTTCAGTGGGATGCAGAGGGGTGACCCATGGAGTGTTTTTTTTGCTCCTGCATGCCCAGTTCTTAAGGACATTTCAGTTCAGCAGGGCTGACACAGGCTCAGGGTGCCCCAACCCCACTCCCCCAGCACAGAGCACAAGGGAGGAGCCCCAACTCACCCTCCACCCTCTCCCCTCCCCCAAATCCCAAATCCCAAATCCAGGGGAGAAGTTCTTCGACATCGACAGCGGCCGGAACGCCCCGCTGCACTCTCCCCCCACCGAGCACTACACCATCGTCTTCAACACCTTTGTGATGATGCAACTCTTCAACGAGATCAACGCGCGCAAGATCCACGGCGAGAGGAACGTCTTCGAGGCCATCTACCGCAACCCCATCTTCTGCACCGTGGTGCTGGGCACCTTCGCTGCCCAGGTGGGCTCTGGGGTGGGCTCTGCCCCGTCCCTTCGCCCTGCCCCGGGCCTGTCGTGGTGCCACCATGGGTTGGGTGGAGATCAGAGTGATCTGAGCTGGTGGAGGGAGTCCCCACGCACGGGTCTGGGTGGGATTTGGATCCCTCCCAGCCCAAAATGTGCTGAGATTCTGTGATTTGGGGTTAGGGCATGTTGGGAGGGGGGTTTGGTGTTTTTGTTGAGTTCTCAGCCTGGGTGGGAGGTCCCTGCTCCTTTCTGGTGTTGCACAAAATTTGCTTGAGGTCCTCGCTCCTCAAATTCCCAGCCTGGATGTGAGGTCCTGGCTCCTAAAAATCCCAGCCTGGATATGAGGTCCTGGCTCTTTTCTGGTGTTTCACTAAATTCACAGTGTGAATGTGAGGTCCTTGCTCCTAAAAATCCCAGCCTGGATGTGAGGTCCTTGCTCCTCAAATTCCCAGCCTGGATGCGAGGTCCCTGCTCTTTTCTGGTGTTCCACAAAATTCCCAGCCTGGATACGAGGTCCCTGCTCTTTTCTGGTGTTCACTAAATTCACAGTGTGGATGTGAGGTCCTTGTTGCTAAAATTCCCAGCCTGGATATGAGGTCCTTGCTCCTCAAATTCCCAGCCTGGATGTGAGGTCCTGGCTCTTTTCTGGTGTTCACAAAATTCACAGTGTGAATGTGAGGTCCTTGCTCCTCAAATTCCCAGCCTGGATGTGAGGTCCTGGCTCTTTTCTGGTGTTCCACTAAATTCACAGTGTGGATGTGAGGTCCTTATTGCTAAAATTCCCAGCCTGGATGTGAAGTCCCTGCTCCTGTCTGGTGCCCTGTAGATTTTCCAGCCTAGATCAGAGGTCTTTTCACCTCTCTGGTGTTCCACAAAATTCCCAGCCTGGATGTGAGGTCCTTACTGCTAAAATTCCTAGCCTGGATATGAGGTCCCTGCTCTTTTCTGGTGTTCCCTCAAAAATCTCAGGCTGACTGGGAGGTCCCTTGCTCCTCTCTGGTGTTCCACAAAATTCCCAGCCTGGATGTGTGATGTCCTTGCTCCTGTTGTAACCCCAGGAAAGAGGGAAAAGTGACCCAAAGGCCTCTCCACGCCCAGGGTGTGACCCCTGTCTCCTGTGCTGCAGATCTTGATCGTGGAGTTTGGTGGGAAGCCCTTCAGCTGCTCGGGGCTCACCCTCAGCCAGTGGTTCTGGTGCATTTTCATCGGAGTGGGAGAGCTCCTGTGGGGCCAGGTAAGGGCCAATCCCAAAATCCTGCCTGTCCCTCCCTCCCTGCCCGTGCTCTCCCTGGTTTTATCCCAGGGCAGCTCTTTAGAAGGTGTTTAGGGAGGGGCTGATCCCTCACCCTAAAGTTCTTGCTAGGTTTGGACAGAACACCCCAGACACAAAGGTATTTTGGACGTGGATTTTTTAAAATTTTTTTATCTAAGATGCATTTTTACGAGATGTGAGTTGTGTTTAAAGAAGACAAGAAAATGGTTATTTTTATTTTGTTTTAAATGGATGTGAGGTCCCTGCTCTTTTCTGATGCTCCTCAAAATTCTCAGGCTGAGTTAAGAGGTCCCTTGCTCCTCTCTTATTTAAACAATAAGCAAAACTAATTAAAACTTAAATTATTTTCATTTATAATTTAATTAAAGGTTACCTAATGTCTGTAGTGCAGGCTTTTACTAACTAATTAGAAAAGATTACTAAAACTTCATCCCCTCCTGTCTTGGTTTGGGAAAACAGGTGCCTGCCAGGGAAAACCGGAGTTTCTCTTGGAATGGAAAATGTAATAATAAAATTATTATAATTTTGCAGTTAAAGGTTTTCAGGCAAAGCTTTGGGAAATGGAATAAGAGTTCTTTACTGTTATTAAAAATATTAAAAATATTTAAAAATACAAATGTAGTACAAAAAACAAACAAACAAAACCCTAGAAACCCTGACAGAGTCAGAATATGACCTGGCACCCTGTTCAGGGTGTTGGGAGCAGCCCAAATAAATCCTCCTGGTGGAAGAGAAGTGATTCTGCTGGAGCAGAGATGATCCTGTAGAAGAAATCCAGTGGTGGTGATGGGTCTGGACTCATGGGAATTCCTCTTCCTCTGGGAATCCAGTGGAAAAGAGGATCCATGGGGTCCCTGTGTCCCCATTTTTATCTGGGTAGGAATGGTTGGCTCCTCCCACTGGGATGATGTCATGTGTGATGTCACTGGTGAGCCTCAGTGGCCCATTACCAGCAAATATCCCCGAGGGTGGGCAGAACACACCAGACACTAAGGTATTTCGGACTTGGATGTTTATTATTTTTTATCTAAGATACATTTTTACAAGGTGTGAGTTGTGAGCCTTTAATGGCCCATGAACAGCAGATATCCCCGAGGGTGGGCAGAACTCACCAGACACGAAGGTATTTTGNTTTTTTATCTAAGATGCATTTTTATTATTATTTTTATTATTTTTTATCTAAGATACATTTTTACAAGGTGTGAGTTGTGAGCCTTTAATGGCCCGTGAACAGCAGATATCCCCGGGGGACAGGACATTACAATGACATGGAATTCATGTCACTGTGACCCTCAATGGCCCATGAACAGGAGATATCCCCGAGGGTGGGCAGTGGTGACAGAGATCACAAACCCTGCCCCACCTGGGCTGGGCTGTGATCAGAAGGCTCCACCCTCCTTCCCCTGGAGTTACAGGAGATAAAGAAAAAGGAACCATCCTCCAACTGCTTTCTACATAAAATACACCATTTTTTTGGTTATATAACACTCGTCCCCACCCCGCTGCACGGGGACACACCCAACAGTGACAATGACACCCCGCTGGGTCCTGCCAGCTCCCCAGGCAGCTGATGTCCCCGAGTGTCCCCCCAGGTGATCTGCACCGTGCCCACCAGCCACCTGAAGTTCCTGAAGGAAGCTGGGCACGGCATCACCAAGGAGGAGATCCCCGAGGAGGAGCTGCCCGAGGACGCCGACGAGATCGACCACGCCGAGATGGAGCTGAGGCGGGGACAGATCCTCTGGTTCCGGGGGCTCAACAGGATCCAGACCCAGGTACCAGGGGACAGCAGGGACAGGGGGGCTCTGTCTCCTTCTGCCTCTCCCTCTCCAGGGGCTCTCTCTGCCCAGAGGTGACGGCGGCTGCCGCTCCGAGGGTGCCGTCGCCTCCCAGCCCAGCACGCTGCCCGTGCCTTTCCAGGGAAAACCTGGATTTTTGGAGGCTGTTCTGCTGGGTGGCCGGTCAGCAGGAGGCTGGATGTGCCACTGGTGGTCACCTCCGTGGCACAGGAGGCCGTGAGGGGTTCATGGAGCCCCCCTGGGCTCTGCTGGGCGCTGTTCCCAGTGGGAATGTGCCCAGCAGGGATTTGGCAGCACCAGACCCTGGCTCTCTGTGCCACCCCTCTGTGCCAGCCCCATGGCACAGAAAGGGAGAAACTCTCTCCATCTTCCTCTTGCATCCCTTGGTTTTCTCTGAGGTTTTTTTTTTCCCTGATTTTTGCCTTTTCTCCACCCCCAAGGGTGGATTTTTTGCTCCCACCAAGCTCGGGGAGCTCCGTGCCCCTCACTTTCCCTGCAGCCAGGGCAGAGCTGTCCCATGGTGTCCCTGGGCACGCAGAGCTGGGACAAAGGGACAAAGGGTCACCTTTGCTCCTCCTCCCTGCTGTCCCTGTGACAAACACACGGCCCAGGGACAGGGACAGGGGCAGAGTGAACCCTCCTTCTCCTCTGTGAGCTGTCACCCCCACTTGTGTCACCTCGATGGCTTCAGGGTGGAGCTCAGCCTCGATTCCCGGCTGGCTGTGAGCACCGAGGGGGTTTTGTGGGGGTAACCAGTGCTTCGCTCACAGGAACAACACGTGGGAGCTCCCAGGACCTTCTGGAGGGGGTCCAGATGGAAATCTGGGAGCTCTGAAGGGCCAGAGGTGCCTCTGGGGCCGAGCCTGGAGCTTGCCAGGTGTTTCCCTGTGGTGGGGCTGAGATGAGCTCGTGCCACACCAGAAATGCTCCTGGGTGCTGGCACGTCCTGGAGCCTCCTCAGGGTCCAGCCTGAGCATTGAGGGGGCTCCTGGCCACACTGGGGGTGTCTGAAACGGGCACAGGGGGAGAAGAGGGACACCAGAGTGGGGCAGGAGTGGAGCCATGTGTGGAACACCTCTACAGCCAGAGCTGGGGCTGCAGGAGGCATCCAAAAGGTGCCACAGGGCTGGCATGACCCGGCCACAGAGCGCCCAGGAAGCCACAGATGCTGCTTGGGACAAGCCTTGAAACAAACACCCACAGGGGCAACCCTGGGAGAGGGGCTGGAACATCTCCTGCTGCCACGGGAGCTGTGGGGAGCGTCCCCAAAACGGCCCCAAAATGGCCCCAACAGGCCCTGTCCCACCAGCTGCCCTCTGCTCGCACCTCTGCCCGCCCTCTCTGCCTCTCTCTGCTCCTCCTGCAGGTTTTCGGGGTCACCCCAGGTGTTTCCTCTGCCACTGCCTCCCACCACAGCCTTTCCCCGGAGTGGGATCAGCCCTGCTGCTCTCAGGAAGGGCAGGAATGTCTCTGCTCCCCCCCAGCACCACCAGCAGAACCCCACGAGGGTTTCGGGGAGCGTGGGGTGGTGGAGCGGGGCTGGGGGGGCTTCTCTTCCTTTTTCCTCCTCCTCTTCCTCGCCTCTCCATCCTCCTCCTCCTCTTTCCTTGCTGTCTGTGTGTCTGCCCGGCCTCCCTGTCCCTGTCCCCTGTCCCTGTCCCATCCCTGTCCCTGTCCCTGGCCGGGTGTCGCTATCTCACTCTCTGGTTCTTTGCAGATGGACGTAGTTTACACATTCCAGACCGGCGCCTCCTCTTTGCAGGGAGCCCTCAGGAGACAGCCTTCCATCGTGAGCCAGCACCACGATGTAAAAAATGTTTCTAGCCCAACCCATGTAGCTCTTTCCTCCGTCAATTCCACTCCCACCACTTCTGCTGTTGCTGCTGCTGCTGCATCTCCTCCTGCGGGCAGTGAGTGATGGTCTCTTACAATGCATGACTTTAATAACCACAGAGAGCACTGCACACACCTAACCCTGCCTGCTCTCTCTCCCTCTCAGCCTTGGCTCGCACACTCAGCCCCAAAATCTGAAGGATGGGGCAGGAAATCGTTCAAAACCCCCTTCAAAGTCGTTTTTTTTTTATGCTGTCAACAAAGTTGGGAGCCTTTCTGGTCCTTTCCCCAGCCCAGTTCCTCCAGTTGCTTTCTCCAGTTTTATCTCTTCTCCTCCTTTGCAGGGCTGGTGTTTGAGTCCACCCCTCCTGCAGGTGGGCAAAAAGCAAAAATTGGAGGTTCTTCCTCAAAAAAGCCCCAGTTCAGGAGCATTGCTGGGAGAAGGGCAAGGCTGAGCCCAAATCCTGCTGGTTCTTCCCTCTGCCCGGCCCTGGCACGTCCCAGGGATGGGCAGAGGTGTTGCTTGGAGTCTCTTTTGGGGACAGGGTGGCCTCTGAGGCTGTCCCCAGGGCTGAGCCACGGCGAGGAGGGACAAGCAGGGTTTGCTCCTGTGGGCAGCCCTGCCTGTGGCTCAGCTGGTGACACCTCGGGGCTGCTGTCCCCTTCTCTGTGCCCACCTGGGGACTTGCATGGCGTGGGGACAAAGCTGAGCCATCCCTGGGCTGCCCTGGGGACATTCCTGGGCTGCTCTGGGGACATTCCTGGGCTGCTCTGGGGACATTCATCCCCGGGGCTCTGCTGGTACCCAGGGCAGCCAGAGGATCCTCAGTGCCCACCTTGCTCTGCACCCTCTGGATCCTGGGGTGTGCAGATGCTGCTCTGCATGGAAAAAGGGCATGGAAAGCAATTCCTGCTGGATCCCAGTGGGAATTCTTGATCCTGGATCTGCCACTGGGTTTTTAGACCCCAAAAAAAGGGCCCTGTCTGGTGCAGAGCCCCTCTGTGTTGTGGGTTGCTCTGCACGTGCTGGATTTTGGGGTGTGCAGACAAAACTGTGCATGGGAAAAGGGCATGGAAAACAATTCCTGCTGGATCCCAGTGGGAATTTTTAATCCTGGATCTGCCACTGGGGTTCCAGACCCCCCAAAATGCCCTCTCTGTGTTCATCCAACTCTGCACACACTGGACACCAGGGCGTGCAGACACAGCAGTGCATGGAAATGGGCACGGAAACCTCATTCCTGCTGGATATCAATGGGAATGCTGGATCCTGGGTTTCCAGAGCCCCCAAAAAAGGCCCTGTGTGATGTCAGGCCCCTCTGTGTGTGCCTTGTTGGGGCTGGTGAGCACGTGGCCGTGGGTTCTGTCTGCAGGCTGGGAGCAGGAACGTGTCTCTGCTGGATAATTGGCTTTTTTATTGCACAGTCACTTATCCCGCTCTCCTCTGATTAGAGAAATACCCTCAGTGACTTTCTGGAGAGCTTTCAAGCTCTGCTGTTTATGCACTGTGGGGGAGGAGAGAGAATTTGGGATAATTTTGTTTTCTCTCTGTTTAGCTGACTCTGAGGCTGGCAGCTGATTGAGTTTAACCCCAGCGATTCTGGAGCAGCACAGCTGCCTCCTGCATCTGGGAAAACCTCCAGGATTTCCTGCTGGAATAAAATCTGCTTAGAGGGGCTCAGAGCAGAGGGTTTGAGGGGGTGGGGATGAGACCAAAATGCAGCTTTTTTTGCAGTCTGTGGATCCGAGTTTTCCCCGTTTTTGCAGCGAGGGACTAGAAAACTTGGCTAGCTCAACTTCACCAGGAGCCACCCCAGGTCTCCAAATCTTCCTGCTGTTTTCTTGCCTGGATTTCTCTTGTTTCCCTCTGCTGCTTCCCTCTCTCCCAAATCTCCCCATCCCTCCACGCAGATCCGTGGTGTCCCTGTCCCGTGGATGAGTTTGCCAGGGCTGGGCTTGGCTGTGCCCTCCTGGAATTGCTGGAGATGGTTCAGGTTTTGCAGGAATCCTGCCCTGGATGCGGCAGAGCCCCGGGCAGGGGATGTGGGATGTGATTCCCGCGGGGCTGGCCCAGCACGTGGAGGTTTCACGGGCATGAATTCCTGGCATTTGAAGTGGGAATGAATTCCTGGGTTTGAAGTTTCCAGGTGTTGAGGAGGCGGGAGCCGGGCAGTGGGCGGGAGGGAGGGGCAGCTCCAGGCTGGAATTCAGCCCTGCCTGGCTCATTCACAGCACATTTCCTCACTGTTCCCTTCCCTTGACGAGGGAACAGCTGAATTCAGCTCGCAGCAGGGCGGAGAAAGGAGGAAAATCTGAGGGAAGCTGCAGCAGGAGCTCTTTGGGGTGGGGCTGAGCAGGAAAACGGGCACAGAATTCCCTGGAATTGCTCCAGGGAGCCTCCCCTGCTGCTCCCAGGGGTGCTGGACAAATCTGCAGCGCTCTGGGGGTGATTCCTGGGGAGAGGAGATCTGGTCCTACACAGAGCTGAGGCTTCTGTGGAGCTGCTCCTGAATCTGAGCCTGTAGGTGCCACCTCCTGGTGGCCCTGGGCTCTCCTTGGCCACCTCCTGGTGGCTCTGGCAGTCCCTGGGCTGTCCTTGGCCACCTCCTGGTGGCTCTGGCAGTCCCTGAGCTCTCCTTGGCCACCTCCTGGTGGCTCTGGCAGTCCCTGGGCTCTCCTTGGCCACCTCCTGGTGGCCCTGGCAGCCCCTGGGCTCTCCTTGGCCACCTCCTGGTGGCTCTGGCAGTCCCTGGGCTGTCCTTGGCTTGCTTGGATTCTCCTTGGATTCTCCTTGGCTCGGTTATCCTCGATCCAGTTGGTTTTTTAGGGGTCAGGACTTGTTCTCCAGTGGTTCCTGATGTGCCAATGACCAGCCTGAGGTGGCCTCGCTGGTGTCCCTTGTCCTGTGCATTCATCCTGAATTTATCCAGGGTCATGGGTGCACAGATCCAGCTCTGAGGTGGTTCCCAGCTCCCTCCAATTCCCATTTTTCCAGGCCAGGGGTGCCCCAGGCTCATCCCCTCGGTGCCTGTGCCCTGCTCCCTGTGCAGGAGCTGCTCCCAGCTGGGATGAGCCCAGCCCGTGCCAGGAAATGCCTGAGCCAGGGGCAGAACATCCTTGGAAGAACCAGGGATGAGAGGGGCAGGGAGAACTTCCAGGGTTCCAGGAGCAAGGAGGGAATTCCCTGCTCTGGTTTTGTGGGGTCAGAGATCCTCAGGAGGCGTTTGGCTGAATTAAAGGGACGTTTTAGCCCAGCCCATCTCACCAGGATTTGGGGTGAGGTCTCTGCCCTCAGAGGTGGCAGGACAGGATTTGGGGTGAGGTCTCTGCCCTCAGAGGTGGCAGGACACAGCCTCTGGTTTCCTCCACCACCAAGGGGATTTCTGGATTGTTCCCCCTCCAGCTCTGCCCTCTCCACTCCCTCAGCTGGAGAGGATTCCCCAGAGGATTCCCTTTGGTGGGATCTGTGCATCCCCTCCCTTTGTGCTGCAGTTCCAGCCCTGGGGACACCACGGGGGCAGGCAGGGGACGTTCCTCAGGGGTGGGGAGGAGCAAAGCTCCTTCCGTGGAGCACAGAGACTAAAATTGCTCCAGGGAGCCTCCCCTGCTGCTTCCAGGGGTGCTGGACAAACCTGCAGGGTCTGCAGAGGAGATCTGGTCCCACACGAGCTCTGCTCCACGGAGCTGAGGCTTCTGTTGCTTCCCTAAAACCCCAGCAGGGCTGGGATGTGACATTTGTCACCCATCTGATCTGAAATCTGGGATCTGGAAGGGTTTGAGGCTGGGATTGCACAGGATCTGGAAGGAGCAGGGGATCCACTGGCAGCCACCATCCCCTGGTGCTCCAAACCAGGCTCTGCATCTCCTGCTTGAGCCTGGATTTTGGTGGAGCTTTCCCAGGATTGTGGCTGGAATTCCTTTAAAATATCCAACAGAATCTCAACTGGTTCCCAGCTCCACCAAATCCCCATTTTTCCAGTTCCAGTGGAACTGCCTTTGGAAACCACTGGGTCTCCTGCAGGTGCAGGGAAGGATCCATGGGATTTCCCAGAATTTTGTGTGTGGCTGGAATTCCTTTAAAATACCCAACAGAACCTGAACTGCTTCCCAGCTCCACCAAATCCCCATTTTTCCAGTTCCAGTGGAACTGCCTTTGGAAACCACTGGGTCTCCTGCAGGTGCAGGGAAGGATCCAGAGCTCCAGCAGTGCAGGGAACCCCACACAGACCTGGATGTTCACCTGGATCCTGTCCCTCCTCACAGCTCCCACCTGGACCTC
>VXBR01004656.1:0-40432 GCA_013400215.1 Cisticola juncidis
CCCTCGCAATAGGACACATCCAGACTCCCCACCCCAAAGAATCTCACAACCCCCCTCAAAGGACCCCAAACCCGCACCCCCTCTGGATCCCACATTCTCCCCGTAAAAAGCCCCATTATCCAGATAACCTGCTCAAAGACCCCATATCCATGCCCTGCCTTCCCTCCCTTCGGGGAATCCCCCTATTCCCCCCAATAATGAGCTCCCTNGGGTGGGCGGCGGGCGGCTGGCGCTGCTGTTGCCATGGGAACCGTGGGCAGCCCGGGAGGCCGCGGGCCCGGTGTGCACATCAGCACCGGGAGATGCCGGCACTGGCGGAGGAGTGGAGGGGAAAAGTGGTGGGTGACACCTCGGGGATGGTATCCCCAAAGCACCCACAATATGAAACCCAACCAGCTTTGGGGATCCCATATCCACCCCCTTGCCCAAGGACACAAAAATCCAGCACCTCTCTCCAGGGATCTCATATCACACCCCAAGGACCCCAAAATCCAACCTCCTCAGGATCCCACATTCCAATATCCCTGTGCCCAAGTGACCCATAAATCCAGCCCTCCTCAGGGTATCCTATACCTAGCCTCTCCCAGGGATCTCAAAATTCATTCCCTTCACCCTTAGGAATCCTATATCCACACCCTGAAGGACCCCAAATTCTACTCTCCCCAGGAATCCCATATCCACCCCAACATCCACCCCAATGTCTGCAGCCCGTGCTGGCAGACAGACACTCCAGGCATCCTGCTTGGGTGTTCATGTCCTTGTCCCACAAGCAAGGTGATGGTGGAGAATTGGGCACACTCATCTCCCCAGAGGTGGCACTGAATCACTCACAGGCCCCACGGTGAGACGTGTTTATTGCAAACTGAGGGTGGGGGGTGGGGAACCAGACAAGGTGATGGCCGGGGAGCCCCAGCCCACACATCCCAGGGTGGAGGGCTGGTGGAAAGCTGTGAGAGCCAGGCTGGGCCTAGATGGGGCCTGCTCTCCTCACTCTCAGACCCATAAGTACCGTGCCAGAGAAACCTGTATGTTTCTGAGGCTCCTGACTGGGGTGGGCCTGTAGCCCCCTCCAAATGCCACTGCTGTGGGGAGCACCCCCACTGCTCCCTGACGAATGGGGAGCAAACCCTAGAGGATGTCTGTGGTTGCTGCCCACTCCCTGGTGGGTGTCCTGACAACCCTCCAGTGAGGAGGTGAAGGAGGGGGAAACCAGGAGGGAGCCTCCCCCGGGACTGGGTAGAGGACAGGGGCAGCACAGCCCCCTTGGGATACCCTGGAGTGGGACTGGTGAGAGGATTTGGGGGTGCCAGGTGAGTGCTGGCAGAGTCAGGCAAAGGCAGGCTTCCCCATCCCCACTGCCCATAGCCAGCACCCATCTCCACCTGTGAGGGGCAAAGCTGCCCAGTGCCAGAGCAGGGAGGGCTCCACATCCCCAGAAACCCCAAAAGCAGTATCCTCATCCACCAAAAATAATTATGCCACCCAACGCGACCCAACATGCTCCCTCTATTCCAGAAAAACATGGAGCATCGGCAGCACAAGGTGACGGGCAGGGAGAGGAAGGGAGGAGAGGGGTCCTGGTGCCCAGGTTGCCAGGGTGACAGGATGTAAATCTGCCCACTTCCTCAGGCTTCTCGACAGAGCATGGATGGGTGCCAGTAGTGCGGATGAGTGAGTCCCGGGCACTGGTGCTGGGTATGAGGGTCCTGGTGGGCATCCGGGGGTGGGGAGGTCTCCTCTCCCCGCTTTATTTTTCAGTTGTTTTTGCCACTGTCAAAACTGGACAGCACCGGGGGAGATGTTGAACATGGAAGGGTCGAATTTCTGGCCGCGGAATGGTGAGCCCTCGGTGTCCCAGCCCTTCTTCAGCATCTCATGCACCTTCTGCAAAGAGGCCGCAGGTTTCTGTCAGCCTGGGGTGACACCATGCTGTTCCCCACACCCTTTGCCCTCCCCTGCAGTTCATCCCACAGGCGTTGGGGCTGTGTGGCCACCTGACCCATGGGAAGGGCTTTGGGAAGCACTCTCCCTCCTCCATGGCTGGCAGTAGTCACTACCAAGGGCACACACCACTTCTGTGCTCCCCCTCGCTGCCTGGGAAAGGACAGACAACACCCAGGGCAGCACGAGGCAGCTTCTGAGTCGGGCTGAGCCCAGACCCATGTGGGTCCAGCCCTGAGCAGGGCCAGCTTGGGAGAGAGACACAGCGATGTGGGGCCCATCCCTGGTACAGGGGGTCGGGGCTTGCAGGCACTTGCAACGTACCAGGAAAAGGAAGACAGGGGTGCATGGCAAAAGATCGATCAGCAGAACCTCACACCCCTCAAATGTTAATATGGGGGGACACTGTGAAGAGGAGCTCTGAGAGGGAACAGAGCCTTTGGGGCCCCTTTTCCTAAGGATGGGACTCTTGAAGGGCAGGTGGGAGGGCCAGGCACAGGGTAGCCAGCACCTACCAGCTCATGGCTCTGGGGCTTGCCCTGCAGCTTCTGGTGGTAGTCAAAGGTGAGGCGGTCAAGCACAGCATGCTCCTCCTCGTCCACTGTGGCCATGGAGCGCTCCTTGTTTATCTTGTCAATGTCGATCTGCTCCTCGCCCTCTAGGATGGCATTCCACCAGTACTCATCCCCCTTGTTCAGGTTGATCTGGGGACAAGCTGTGGGTCAGCAAATGGGGAGAGGAGCCCTTGTCCTGCCCAGAATGTGGTACTCCTGCCTACCTCACAGCTCCATGGCAGTGATGCACAGCTTGGCTGACAGCAGCATGGGGCTTGCCCATGAGTGGAAGTCAAGCTCATACTGATCCAGCCTCACAGCTGGCAGAGGGGGAGAGATGCTTGTGCCGCTCTTATCAGCCAAAGGCTTTGCACAACCCTGCTGTGGGCCCCTACAGCCCCAGGGATGAAATCTCAGCCCACACTATGGCTCAAAGTCAAGACCAGTGTCCTCCAGGGGTGACGCTGGCTCTGGGCCGCATGGCTGACACAGCAGCAGTGACAGAGTGCAGGACTGTCGGATGAGGAGGCTGTGCCTGGTGCAGTGTGGGGCCAGGGCTCCTGATGTCACAGTGCAGCCATCTTGCCTTTCCCTAACCAGAAGAAACCATGGTCTTAGCTCCCCTGGCACTGGCTTGATGGGTGGCGATATGGGTAGAAAGGAGGCAAGCACATCACCTGCTGCTCTGTGCCACCCCTGCTGACTGCCAGTGCCTGCTTCCCGTGGCACCGCAGCTCAGCAGCAGCCCCGGAGGGATGGATGAGGAGAGGGGATATCTCCTTGCTCCAGCCAACATCCTCACTGGGAAAAACCACTGGCTGTAGTCACAGGCATCCCTGATGGTAGTTGCCTTGAACAGAGCTGGCTGGCCAGCGGGGCTGTACTGGGGCCAGCATGGGGAATCCTGCAAAGGGAACTCCAACTTGCTTCTAGTTTTTCCAGGAAGAGTGAGCTGCTTCCTCCCATGTTATTTTAGCACTAATCCCAGCAGCAGGGCAGATTTATGGCATTCGTTGGCCTCTGCAAAATCATCAATAAAGGCAGACAATACAATTTGCTCAAACCTCCCTGGAAGCTCAATAGCTCCAGAGGGGAGAACATGGACAGCCATTCCTGTTACAGAGGCAAGCTTCTCTGTGGTGTGAAGAAAAGGAACCAATTAATACAGGAGGGGTGGCTGGAGTTTAATCCTTCTGGGAGAGCAGAGCCAGTAAAATATTCCAGCTTGGGGAAAGTGTTAGTTTTTCCAGCTAGACAGGCACGCTTGTTCTCTTTTTAATTGCACAGTTCCACTTTGGAGGGGAGGGAGAGGCACCAAAGGTTTGCTCCTGCGCTTCCCAACCCTGGGTGGGCAGGTGGGGAGTGGTAGTGCCCCCAGAACGTCACCCTGAGACAGAAAGCAAAGTGGAGGGGCAGCAGCCCCGACTGTCCCACACTTGCAGCAGGGGCACCCTTCAGGCTCCTCAGGTTTGGAACATGAGGGATGTCCCTTTGGTGCTGCTGGTAAGGTGTGAACTTCCCTAGTGAGGGCTCCCAGCACAAGCCATGCTCCCATGGCATTGCTGGGAAGCACACACGGCTTGGTATGTGCCTACCAGGGTGAGCCTGCTGGCAGGGGGATGGACAAGTGTTGGAGCAGCTCAGGCATCACTCCAACTCCATCCCAGAGCACTGGAGGGGATAGAAAACCCATCCTGGAGCATCTGGGATGGAAACCCATACCCCCTCCCTTCTCTACCAAACCCCTTTCCCTCACTGGCACCCTGCCACCATCTGCACACCTCTGCAGTCTGGGGTGATCTTTTCATCCCTCTTTATTCCAGGGGGAAAGTCAAAGTGACACTCACTACAAGTGAGACCCAGTTTCTAAAATGAAATGCCCATGGGTCAGGGCAAAGGTCCCTATATTCACATGAGTTTGCAGTTTCGTGGTTCAAGGCGGTGCTGGAGGACTTGCTGCAGACAGGTCCCACCTCCAGGATGGAGGACACAGACATAAGCCATTTTCCTGGACAGTTTCTGCCAATGTCCTCTCTAGATTCAGCCCCTGCTTGGCTGAGTATCTGGGTTATGAGAGCCAGTGGTGATGGCGATGCAGCTGGTTCCTCCTACAAGTACTTTGGGTGCCCAGACGTGGAGACAAGGAAGAGTTGAGAGGCCATGGCAGGTTTCTGGGTGATTCCCCACACATGCCAGTCCTCATCCACCCACCTGCCCACGGACGGCTCTGGCACTCAGCTGACAGGCCCCCCTGAGGCTGTGGGCACTGCTGGGGAGAGCTCTGGAAACTGGGGGGCTTCAGGAGGGAGCATGGCTTCTTCCACAAGGACAAAGCCTGACCTGATTATGTTTCTCACTTCAAGACAAGGCAAAGCTTTGCCTGCACTTGACACTGCTGCTCAGTTTTCCAGCCAACAGCTCTGGCCGGCTCCCCAGGGCCCCAGACATGCTGAGAGCCACTGGGGAATGATGAGGTCCTTGTGGTGTGCCCATGCCCTCAGCCAGATTTCGACTCTGCCTAGTGGGTCCCAATGGGGTAAAAGCCCAGCTGAGTCTTTTGGGGTGCACAAGGAGGCAGCAACAGCCTCTGCAATAGTGGCCTGAGGAGAGGGAGGCTTGCAGGAGGCATACTCCAATGGTATATCTGAAGCTGGCAGTGTCCCCATGCCAAAGTACTCACTTCCCACAGCTGATCTCCAAGATATGAGCTCTCAGCCACGCTGGGATGGGCAGTTCCCTGGAAAAGCACCAGGGTAAAGACGGATTGCAAAGAGGATTGCTGCAGGAACAATGGGACACTCAGCAGGAGAGACCCTCCAGCAGGTGACAGGCATCACTGGTATGGACATAGTGTCACATCCCATCTCCATCCCCTATTGGGAAGGTCACAACCCCTCATGGTCGGTGCTGGGCTTTGCAGTAGCACAACGTTTCCTCTCTGATGCCAAATACCTTGTCAAACCTGGAGAGATACTGTAAGTAGGTCTTGGGAAGACAACCTCCGCCTGCCTGCTTTCCTGTTGGAACCACAGCAGCCAAAGTCACCTCAAAAATCATTGAGAGGTGTTTAGGGGAACAGAGGAGGCAGCAATGCCATTCTCAGCAGTACGGGGAGGGCACAGCTGAGCACCACTGAATTGTCTCCCCTCAGCCTCATGGCTCATAGGATGACAAGCCAAGACTGTAATAAACATTCAAGGCAGGACTTGCTGACAAAAGCCCAAGCATGGAAAACAATGTCTGAGAGGAAGAGAAAAAGAGAAGGAATGGGAGAAAAATCCTCCACAATAAAAATAATACCAAAAGGAGTTGTGCACAACACTCAGTGGGGATTGCTAAAAACAGCAAGGTTATTTTAATCTCACTTTCAACAAGCAAGCGGGTGTGATGAAGAAGGGAGAGCACAGGGATGACACCCAGGACCAGGGTACCATGTGGCATGCCAAGGGCAGGTGCCCAATCCTGGGACAGAATCCCAAGCAGGAGGTATGGACAGGCCCCCACCCCATGTCGGTAGAGCACTCCACTGCAGAATAATGCCAGCTGGATTCTGCTGCCATGCACATGGGTGTGCCAAAGGATGAGATGAGAAACATGTTGGTGTTAGGCTGGGCTCCAGCTGGGAGAGCTCCATGGAGCAGGAGGGGATGGCAGAGTGGTCTCTGAACGCTGGTAAGGGAAGTTCTGGGGCTGCTGGAGTGCGAGTGACATAATGGAGAGGATACATGAATAAGAACACCAGGCAGAATGGAGGAAGCAAAACTAGGATGGGTTGTAAGGCAAAATAATCTCCCCAGGGTAAGAGCTGGAGGAGAAGGGTGTCTGTTCATGGCGTGCTCATGAATGGCATCCCAGAAGGGAGCTGGGAGGAGGCCAGGGAGGCTGAGGACTGTAAAAAGCTGTTACAGCAGCTTCCTGAAGAATCTGGGGATCTGGATGATCCCTGCTATGTTCTGCAAGAGGACACGGGACTCAACAGCCTCTCTGCACAGAACAGATAGGACCAAGGAAGAGAGATTCCACCTCCTTGGTGCCAAGACCAAGTTCTGCTGCAGGGATCACCTCAATTCACAGACCATGAACATGTAGCATGGACAGGCCACCAAAGTGCCCCAAGCAGGTCCCAGGGCAGGCAGGATCTCCTCGGACAACCCCAGTGCTGACACTGGGTGAGTTCAGTTTTGGCTGTGCCCACATCCTGCCAGGGAACGCTGTCTCTGTGTCCCACAGGGAAGCCAGGTGGCACCTTGCAGCACCCTGCAGAAGGGATTCAGCCCAACTGCTGCATTTGGAGCTTACACAGAGCAATGCACAAACTGGGGCACAGAAAGGGTCCACATGCCCCATAAGCTCCAAATAAACCCCAATGGCCCCATCCAAGCACTGAATGAAGCAATGCATTCCCACATGGGTGGGTGTCCCCTGATGAATGAATCAGGAGGAGGCGCAAACCACTCCTGGCTACTCAGTGCATGGAAAAAGGAGATGCTCTTGGGCGAGAATTACTCACTCTGCTCCAGTTACCTTACAATTCTTCAAGCGAGATCTCATCCCACCATCAATATGTTGGCAGCCAGCTGGAGATCCTCACAAGCCTGGGCTTGTGCTATTCAAGGCAAGACCCAGCTCTGGGGTTGGGGGTGATGGGCCCTCTCCACTCCTCACACTGCCCATGGCCACTCCAGGAGGCATCGAGTCTCGCTCCACCCACACCATTCCCAGCCTCTGACAGGTACTAAAGAGACACTGCCTTTCTTGCTGATGCTGGGAACAGCCACCTGGAGCTCCCAAACTTCCACCCACACTGTGAAGCAGCTACCCATTGGGCCACCTCCTCTTCAATGGGTTTATGCCTTTCCAGGATTGTTTCTTTGTCCCAGATAAGCTAATTTTCAAGATGTTTATGAATATCTATAAAATGCAGGTTAAGAATGCCACTAGCATATCCCTTCAATGGCCTAAGAGCATCAAAGAAGCTCCTCTCCCTTGCAGAGACCTCACTCATCTTTATGGCAC
The DNA here is from genome assembly GCA_013400215.1 of Cisticola juncidis. Taxonomy (NCBI): domain Eukaryota; kingdom Metazoa; phylum Chordata; class Aves; order Passeriformes; family Cisticolidae; genus Cisticola; species Cisticola juncidis. The sequence continues at coordinate 7,512 of VXBR01004656.1, forward strand.
CAGCCTGTTACTCGAGGTACATCCCTGCAGATCAGCAGTGGTCGAGTGGCGCTGTGCAGCCTCCCCACACAACCATCCACAGGATTCCTAACTCTGGCAGCACATTCCCACTTCATTTTCCACTGTGAGGGCTTGGATTTGGGTGCCATCTGCTGCCACCTTTGTGCCACAAGGCAAAAGGCTGGGTTCCAGCTCCCTCCCTCCCAGGGACAGCACGCGTCCCCTCTTGGGGACGTCCCTCTCACAACAGCCTCGGGACTCCCCAGACTCCCCTGGAAAAGCCTCTGGGTGGAAAAGGATAGGTCAAAGATGGTCACAGGTAGCAAAATCCTGCTCCCAGCAAAATCCTGGCCCTCAAAGTGGCATATAAACTTTGGAAACTGTTTGACACTCAAGATCCCAGGGTGATGATCACAGCTCCAGCTATGAACACAGCTGAACTCACACCCTTAGCCTGAACATCTGGAACAAATCAGAAATGAGGATTGAGGCTGGGAACCCACCAGTAATACACAGCTGGGCACCAGCAACACTGAGACCAGCTTGACAGGTATAATTTGGGACAACAGGCACACAGCAAACCACAGCCTAATGGAGGCAGAGGAGCCACAGTGTCCACATCAAACAGGGCAAGTAGGAATCCCGTGACAGGACAGAAAGAAATGGTGGGGAACAGGCATCTGCCAAGGTGCTGGGGTTGGAGTGGGGCCAGAAGAGTTGGAAGCCAGAGTCAGCAAGGTGAGGTGTGCCGGACCAGCACTCTGGTGCAGGACCCCATGCTGGGATTAAGGACAGTGACCACCCCTAAGTCATGGCTGTGCTACACCCCCTCAGCTGGAGCTGGGGACCCCTTTGCCCAGTCTGACAGTCGTGCTGCCCAGCCAGTACCCTGACAGGCAACTCAGGAGTAGGAGGCAAGGCAAACCACACAGGCAAGGACAGCATTAGCCAGACATTGGACAAGCAAAGCCAGACACATCCAGAGCTGGCCCAAACTTCAACCTGCTCGTTTCCTAGGTCAAGTGTGGCAGAGCTGCAAGCCAAGGAGACACAGTTGGTGTAGACCACCCTTACCAAAACGCACTTCCCCGGCTCCAGGCTCCACAGGGAACTCTCCGTGTTGATCTTGTGGGTGAGTTTCCCTTCCATGAGGACCTGTTGGCTGTTTCCCTCCAGCACAGCTACACGAATTGCACCACTGCTGATATCCACAGACACCTGGAAACAAACAGAGAGACAATAACCTGGAAGGCTCTTGCTTGCCATCTCACTGTGCAAGCTGGGGTTTGGGGTCAAGTGCACTTGCAGGCGATGAGAGAGAGAGAAGAGATTCCAGCCCTGCCTGTAGCAGCAGGGTGGCAATCCCGCTGCTCTCTCATAGCAAATAACAACAGTTTGGAGGAGAGAGGGAACCTCTTCATGGAAGGAAAAGCAGTACAGCCCAGCAATCAGGGGGGGGACCCTTGAAGGATTGAAGGCAGCTGGTTCTACCCTGTGCTCAAAGAAGACCAGTAATGCTACAGGCCTCCAAACAGCAGTCAAAGGTTGGGCAGCTACTTGCTGTGAGAGAGCTCTTTAGGGGTGTGTCTGTCCGTCACTGACAAGCTGGGCACGAGCGTGTGCATTCTGATAGATGAGCAGGGGCGATTTGGGGATTACTATACTAGGGCTGCAGCAGGTCATCCCCTCTTTGCTGCTCCATGCTGGAAGCATGCTCCTTGGCTCTGCTTCCACTGCTGGAGCCAGCACTGAGCTCAGCCCAGGCCTCCCATCGGGTGTGTGAGGAGGGGCCGAGTGCAGGAGGAATGCTGCAGCATGCTTTCCCGGCTCCCTGCTACAGGGACAGCTCTGTCCCCAGGAACGAGGCCAGTTCCCGCCCACAGCAGCCATATGGGGAACCCTGCTCCGACCTGCCATGCAGGTGACATGGCTGTCCCCTGGGGAGACAGAGGCAAGCTGTGAAAGGCACACAGTACCCTTGGTCTCCGTAGAGACCATATGTTCTCTCTTGTCCCCTCTAGCCCTGAGGTGCCGCCAGCAGAGCCCATGCCAAGCCAGAGGATGTAGGGAGGACCTGGCTGGGAAGAGGTAAGATTGTGGCTCCCAGTGCTGGCCCAGGAGGAGGAGACTGCAGTGAGATTTGCCTGCATTCTCTCCCAGAGTTCCCCCAGATCTTCCTCCTGCTCTGCAGATCTCATTTGAAATGTTATTACATTATCCATTACCTAGGAGACTTCCAGCAGCTCACTAGCTCCACACAGGCAGAAGACAGGCAGAGCTGCTCCAGCCAGGGAGGGCACCGTGGCTATGTCTGACTGATGTCACCCGGGTACAGCCCCCAAACCTGCTGTGTGCCCCTGCTGGAGCACACAAGGCCTGGCACATACAGCACAGGGTGACACGGGGACTGAGCTCCAGTGTGATGGCTGGGAGCTGCTCTGTGCTCACAGGGGAGAGGGAAGGCATGTGAGAGAGGACAACAGGCTGTCACCTGGCATGTGGCTGTGGACAGCCTCTACAAGAGCAGCTGCCCTGGGATGAAAACACCTCCAGAGGAGGTGCTCCCTCCATGGAGAAGCTCCCTCCAGCCCTGTGCTGATGCCTTACTGCAGAGACGAGGCATTGGGATGAGGCTCTGCCCTCCACTACCACCCTCTGCTCAGCTTCCCGGGTGCAGGGACAGAGCTACTGACGTTGAGCTCTCAGCATGGTACAGGGCCTGCCCACAAAGGATCAAGGGGAAAAAAGCAAGGTGACTCCCATCACCTTCTGGAGAGAAATTCTTTGGGATGTGGAGGGCCAGGAAAGCTGGAGACATAGAAGGTACAGGTGCAGCATTGTGTCTGTGGGATCTACATGGAGCAGAACAACTAAATGTGAGAGGGGTTTTATTCACAGATGGCTGCACAGGTTATCTGGTGGGGCCAAGGGACATCTTTTAGGTGGCCCTTGGACCAGCCACGCATTGGAAGAGGAAGCAGAGAAACCCAAATGGAAGAAGAGATACAAACTTGGAAGACTTTACCTGGCCACTTCGCTGTGCAGGAGCCAACATGAGAAACAATTGCAATACCTGCTTCTACCTGCACGTAGCAAGAAGGTCCTACCCAGCACACCAGCCCCCCAGGAGCAGGGACAGGGGCAGCACATGCCCTGCTGCAGAGTCCTGCCCCTCTGTGCATGGAGGCACATGTCTGTGAGAGGGCTCATGTGTGCACAAGGCGGTACCTGTGGACAGCCCACACCTGGGGGAAGGCCAAGAGCAACCTCCAGTACTCTGGCAGCTCTGAAGCTGCTTGTCCCTCCCCATGCACTCCCCACGAGCACCTCTGCTCCCCAAAACACCTGGCTGCTCCCAAGGAAAGCCAGTTCTCGTCTGTGTGCTGTGGCCTTTTCACCACAGTGATTTCTGTCCACACTGAACGCCAACACCCACCCATGCAGCTCAAATATATAAATACAAACTGAGAGGAACCAAGCTTGTCTCCTCTTGAGTCCAGCACAGAGAGGCCTGGAGTGATTATCTCTATTTAAGCACTCAGATCCATGGGCCTCTGTTGTGCCCAAAAATAGATCAGAGAGGTGGGGACCATGGAGGAAGATGCTCCCACCTACCCAATCACCCATTTCTGCTTCAAGGACACCTGAGCTCCATACAAGGAAACCTTAAGCTCACCAGAGCAAAGTGTGCCACAGCAATGGCCTGAAACCGAAAAAGTCTTCCCAAAAATAAGGAAGACTGTGAGCAGCATTAGAGTTGGGTGCACTCTGAGCCCAGGGGCCAAATGGGGAAATTTTTAATCTTGCCTTGGCAGGTAGAAGCCAAAAATCTGGTGATTGTGTTTTTAAATATGAAGCTGTCTGAATGCAGAATGTTGCTCTTGTGCAAGTGCCCATGAGCAACATGTCCAAAGTCCACAGAGCTTCTAAATTGCTCGGAGTCCTCCTGCTCTGGCCTAAGACCCAGCCTGTCTGTTCTCATTCCCTCAAGGCTGGGAATATATAGAATCATTTGGAAATGGAAACTCAGCTGCCAAGAAAAGCCCCAAGAAGGATGGATGAACAAAATACCAGGAAAGAGAGTGTAAGGAGAAGGGAAGTCCAGCACCCAAACAACCTATTGCTTCAAGAGGGCGGTGTGGGCAGATACTGGGGCAAGGGTAGGCAGAGCCATGCCAGGGAGCCACTGGCATGGGAAGGGGGTGTCTTGAAACCTCCTTTGCCCACTCTGAGGTGCAGGGCCTCTTCCACACCAATGGCTGTCTTGAACCAAGGAAAGGTCAGGAAACATATCCTGTCTCCACTCCTGTGAGCTCCTGCAGGCTCCTAAACCTCTCCATGGCCAAGCATGGAGCAAACAGAGCCTTATGTGGGGTTTTTGGCAAGGACACAACTTCCCTGGCATGGAGGAAACTTCCCCAGTCAGGGAGAGGAATCGTGATCAAAGTATGATGCAGAGGGATGGAATATCCATCTGGACACTCCAGAATCCTTTGAAGAAACAGCCTGGGTTTGTTTTAGAGATCTGCTGGGAGAGATGCATCTTCCTGGTGCCTTGCTGTGCCTGTGGCAGCCGTGTTCCCCCTCACCCCTCTGGCCTGGGCTGCTGCTGCTGCCAGTGACATTCCTTGGCATGCTGAGGAGCTGTGTAGGCTGAAGCCAATGACAAACTCCAGCGTGCTCCTTTCAGCCACCCTAGAAGCAGAGGAGAGCAGGATGTGGGGAGCACAGGCTTGCAAAATGGAAAAATACAGAGTGAAGGGCAACACTAGGGAAAGATTCAAACTTCTAGGTCTGACTAAGGCCAGCCATGGGCACAAGGAGTGTGGTCCCTGACTAGTACACTGACTAGGTCCCCGACCAGGAGAGAACGGATGTGGTGCAGGAAAAACAGCATGACCACAAGCAGAACAGGGAAGTTCCTGCCTGAGCCAAAGAGAGAGGAGAGACCTCTCTGTGCCTGAAGCCAGCCAGGGGGAGGGGCTGGCCCTCAGCCTCCACCCTAGGCCGGCTCCCTTCCATCTAGAGCAGGTCAAGCCACACAGGGGCTGTGCCTGATCCAGCTCCCCAGTGCCAGAGGAGCCGTTCCAGCGGCTCCTGCTTCCAAACAGAAGGCAGAAGACCCTCAGAGCCAGAGGAACAAATGAAGAAGGGCATCCATCCCCAGCCAGGCTCCGAAACACATATGTGAGTATGCAGGTAGTAGAAGCAGAAAGAAGAAGCACAGTAAAGGTGAGGCAGTGCCAGAGAACCTAACTGAGATGAAGCAGAGGACACTGCAGCACAACAGGAACACAGACAGGCTGTGGTCTCAGTCCCCACCAGACTCACACTGGAAAACAAGGCACAACCACATCCTGGTCCTTCAGTACAAAGGACAAGGAGCCTTTCTGCTCCAGAGTTTTCCAGAAAAGCTGCGCATCTCAATGGAAAAGGAAATGTTAAAGAGACACCACTAACACCACTTTACCTGTTTGCCTTTGACAATGTGCTTGGGCACAGGCACTTTAATTTCCAGGTCACTGTAGTCTTGGGACCAGGTGTAATTCTCTCGCACAGCTCCATTGTAGCTGTCGGGGTTTGTCTGGAACTGCTCCTGTCTCCTGGCGGGGGGAGAAAGGGGTGACATGTTAAATAATCAGAGAGATCAGAGCCTGGAGAGAGCAGGAAGCCTGAGAGCAGGATGCAAGGAAACAAAAGGGAGGGCATAGCCTCTGCTCAGCCCTCCTACAGCATCTCCAAGGCTGGGCTCCTGCCCAGTCTCTCCCTCACTGCTGGCTCTATGGAAGGGAGCAGGTCCAAGTAAGCAACCACAGGACAGAGGGACCACAGCCATCCTGTCCACTGTGTTTGACTCACAGTTCCCTCTCCCCAGTCTGTAGAGCAGCAGTCAGGCTGCTGAAAGGACAGTTTATAAGACATACAATGATGACAGTTTGGCTGCCTAAAAGGTGCAGAGTTGGCCCCCAGTGGGCCCTGACCACCTCTGCTCTAGTAGAGAGTTGCTTGTTCCCTCCACTTCCCATCACAGCCAGAGCAGGGACACTGGCACGTGCTGGGTGTGAGCTGTCCCCCAAGCCATTGTCATGGCTGCAGAGGTGACGGCCTATGGCTGTGACCCAAGCTCACCATGAAAACACAGCACTGGTTCTCCTCACCCTGATTTTAATGTTTGGGAAAATCACCAGCTGTTATGACCAGGGCAATTGTTTACATGGAAAAGATGCAGCTGGGGACCAGGATGCCTCAAGTGCCATCCCAGGGTGCCTGGACAAGTGAATCATGAGCAACATTCTGAACACAACATTGCCCCTTCCAGCTGTGGAATTGTCAGAAAAGCCGAGGAGACAGCTTCAGGGATAAGATGGGGTTTATCAATAAGCAATGATCAATACAGTGTTTCCAGCCAAGAAAAGAAATCACCAGACCTATATCCCTTTAAACTGCTGGGCTGGGGATCTATTCCACTGAACCCTCACAGAGAGGGCTTTCAAATAAAATCAAATCTTTTCTAAAGATAGCTGCGGTGCTAACAAAAGGCTGAGTTATTTTAAAATGTTTTGATACCTACCTAGGCTTCAATGTAGAGCTGGATAAACATGGGGCTCAGGGACTTATGTAAAGGGGGGGGCTGGTGAAGAGCAGCCCCAGGGCACAGAAAGCCCTGGGGAGCCTATCTTCCTGTGCCCTGCTGCCTTCCTGGCACCCCCACTCCGGGGGGCCCTCACTAGTATGGGGTGGGCTTGTCTCCAGCAGCACAGTGCCCTGAGGGTTATGTAAGAGCCATCTATTTAAATTAAATTAGGCTGTAAGACAGTCGGAGAGGGCTGTAAAAACATGGCTGTGCACATCTCCCCCTTTTTTTTCTCTATGGTTTCACTGGGACCACCAAGGGTTTCACCTGCCTGGTTACACCTGTGGATTGGGGTGGTTCTGATCCACTCCCAAGCACTGAAGGCACTAGTGAGACACACAGCTTTCACAGGCTCCCAGCCTCAGCTGGCCATTTCAGGGGGCATCGCATTATATTTCGGGCATCTTGGCCTTGCCTGGCAGTCGCCCATTGGGTGCCCATTGCCATGGAAACAGGGTTGGCATGGCAGCGCACACCGGGCTGGTGCGTTGGCTCCAGCTGTCGCTTCCCAACCGCCCCCGGATTGTAGGAGTCAAACAGGCTGCAGGGCGAGAAGCTGAATGGTGCAGGCGACCAGGGGCTGTGGTGACAGGGTCTTCAGGGCCCCACACACAGCCCCGTGGGAAGTAAACAAAGCAAATGTGATGAAATGTGGTGGCATGTCCCCAGGCATTGTCTCATGTGTCTCCTGGTCCCCGCCTAGAAACAGCCCAGTGGTGGCACCCAGCTTGGCTCTAAAAGCACAACTGTCTCACAGACCACCCTGTATTAGCCCCCGACAGGGAGGAGGGTCTGTGTGCAGCCTAGGGCAGCTTGGCTGGTTAAATGCCCTCGCAGGACGTTTATTCCTGCCATGGGGTCTGTCCAGGCATGGCACAGCTTAATGGGACTCCTGCCCTCCACCCCAGGTTGGCCGTGAGGCCACACGGTGAACCAGAGGACAAATCTGACCTGATTTTCAACTCAGCTGGGTTTTTGATCTCCTAAGAGAATGTTTCCTTCTAAGCAGTGTGAGCCACTTTCTGTTCTTCTGTGACCTTCAGTGGCAGCAGCACGGAGGAGGTTTTGACACTCCACAGTCCTACCTGCACCACCCTTCAGTTCTCTGTAGCCTCCCTCCATGAGAAGCCCAGCTTTCTGGCTTAGTGACCATGCTGGCTATAGAAGAGCCCAACCAAGCTTCTCCCAAACCTGTCAGCAAGACACGTGGGGGAAGCTGGGAGTTGCCATTCCAAGTGTCTGTGGCTCCCCACAATCACAAAAGAACCAGACAAGAACCATCAAATGGCAGTTTCCCCTGGGCTGTTCCTCTCTGGATGTCTCCTGGGAAAAACTCAAAAGGGAGCAGGAGGAGGCAGTGGGCCTATGCCCAGCCAAGGCTCATGAGACTAGATGTAGATCATCCAAGATGGGAGAAATCCACTCATACAAAGGCACACATGGTGAGACACCAGCTGCAAGCGGCCTCAGCATGAATAAATACAGCAATCAGTTGCTGTCACAAAGCCACCAGATATGTCCTGGATGTGCCTTCTCTTCCTCAGGGGAAGAGCACTGGGGCAAAGCAGATCCTAGCCAGGCAGTTCTGGATGTTGCAGCCCCACTCAGAGCTTACCAAACACAATCTCACTGCCCATGAGGGCATGAGTGACTCATCAGCCCCACAGCCAGTGTTAACTGTGTGACAGGGAAACTGAGGCAGGACTTGTTCTGCAGGGACTTTGTCCAGTGTCTCTCTGCACAGTATAGGGACTGCACAGGTGACAGCAGCTTTACTCCCAGCCCAACTGTCATTCTCCAGAGCTGTCACTGTGCCATAAGGGGAGCACAGCTGCATGACAGAGGGATGTGTCACCACCACCTCTCCCATCATATGCAGATCACTGGACAAGCTTAGCTCCACTGCCTCAGCCTTGCAGCCCCTCATCCAGCTTCAGGGGGAGAAGTTACCCCTTGTGCCTAAACCTCCCTCCAGCCATGGCTGCCTGTCCTGCGGGGTGTGAGTTCCACTGCCATCACTTCTCCACTCCTCTCCTCCTCAACACCTAGTCCAAATCCCTCCAGCTGTTTTCCCAAGACACCACCAACCTCTGCTTCGGCTGTTTCCAATGCTGAAAACCCATGCAATGGGCTTTGTACCCCTGAGCAGGATCACTGGGGGACTCACTAAGCCTGGATAATTTCACTGCCAGTGTAACTGCCAGCTCTGGAGCCATGGAGGAGCCAGGGTGGTGAAGGCAGGGCGCAGCCTTGTTAGGCACTGCTGACAAACAGCTGACAGCTCTACCACCTCCTGGAGCAACTCTTCCTTTCCTGGAGGTTTTCCAGCCAGATCTCTGCCTGGTCCAACTGTGCTTAGCACGCACCAGTGGCACTTCAGAATTGGACCCTGCTCCTTGCCTGGGAGGCAGCTTCCCTCACATTCACAGGAAACAGCTCTGGCTCACAGCATGCTGGGCCAAGCCATGCTGCCACACCAGAGGTGGCTCTCCAGGCCAAGGCATCTGTCATGTTGTCTCAAGAGCACCACTGTGCAGCAGGTTAGAGAACCTCCTGCACCAACACCATGGATCCTGCTTCCATCCCCAGGCCCACCAGGTGAAGAGGGAGGCCAGATCCAGCACACCATGTGGGTTGGGCGGCAACTGTCCCAGCAGTACGGCTGCTCCTGGCGCGACGGTCACTCCCGGACTGCCTGAGTCCCTGCTGGGCTGGGGCAGGTGGTGGCAGGACTGAGGGGAGGGAGGGTGACAAAGCACCAGCTTTTAAACCCAAGGGCTTGGCACTGCGTGCACTTGGCTGCTGGGTGGTGGGGATGGTGGGGGTGGGTCTATGTGTTCTGTCTTGTTCTATTTTTGCTTGCAATGTGTCATTTTGGGGGAGGTGAAACCTTTAACAATGCACCGTCAAGAAGCAGCCGATCTGTTTCCCACTCCTCAGAGCCACATGGCGCAGCACGGCTGCGCTGTCCCTGGGACTGGAGTCACTCCATACATGCAGGGTGAGACCCTCAGCAGCAGCACAAGGGCACCAAGACTCCCTAGAGAGGTGGCAGTGTCATCACTGGTGGGCATGCTAGATGTCTGAGGATTCAGCTGTATGTCAAGCCCCATACACAGATTTCTAGGCATTTCTTACTCCGGGATTCCCAGCTCCGTGGGTTGGTGACGCACGACGAGCTGAGCAATGTGGAAATGGCAACAGCAATCCTCACTCTGTGGACAGTCAGCTGAACACATTTCTGTCCTTGGAGCTCAACAACTGCAGCACCAACTCTGTGAACACACAGTGCTGGACACAAACAGAGAGCAGGAACCAAACACACCAAAGGATCTGGTTGTTAGAGCTGAGAAGAAGCAGGGCAGCCCACCGAGTTCCTCTTCACTGAGGAGTTTTGGTGCAGGCATGCTAAAGTTGAGGAAAAGACAGAGCAGCACGAGGAGCAGAGGTGGGTAAGTGTCATGGGAGAAAACTGGTATGGCATAATACCAATGGACCTTTGATTTTCCCCATAAGAAGAAGGAAAAAATTTCAAGGATTTTGAGAACAACTCAATGAAAGTGATCCTCTCAGCCTGGAGCACTTCAACTTTCCAAGGCAGGATCCCTGCCCTCTCAGGAAGGAACGTCAAGGATACCTGGATCTAGCAGTCAAGGATGCCACGGTTCAGTGGCCAGTACAGCAGACACCCTCATGTCACTGACATTCCCAGAAAGCTTACTCCAGATCCGGCACTGCTATTTGCTATTACTCAAGGCGAATTATTTAGGCAGCTTTAAGGAAATCATGTCAGGCCAGATGTGGAGATATTGAGGAAGGATGAGTGGAGCAGCCCACACTTTGTTGCCCTGAAACCGCTGCTGCAGGTAACACAGGGCTGCTGGGAACTAGGACCATGTCAGCAGCCACCATCCTCCTGCCGTGGCAACACTCGGGTCACCCACCTAGGGTGGCCCATCAAGACCCCTGGCAGCCTCCAGGCCTTCACACTATCACAAACCCCAGCTCCCTCCTGGGGGAAGCACCTTGCACCACACCTGCATCCTGCCCTCCCAGCACTAAGGGGGCTGCAATGCAGCCCAGCAGGGCAGAAACCATAGAGCAGTGCAAAGGCAGGCAGGCAGCAGATGGCAGAGCTCATTCTGCATCTCTGCAGAAAGGCCATGCTCACTCAAAGACACCAGCACATGCAATAGAATACAGATTTACAGGAATAGATTTCCAGAACTTCTACTAGCTCTCCAGCTGAGAACTCAAAGTGCCTCAAGCCACAGGAAGGCCTGTGCACCCCAAAAAGCTGCTACCAAGCTTCAGCTTGAGGTGGTCAGCCAAAGCTAAAAAAACCCCCAGCTTCTAAGATGATTTTGAAGAGGGTGAAGTGTAAAAGGTAAACTCTCTGCTGCTCAGGGTTCCAGTGTGGGTGCTGTAGCAACAGGTAGGGAAGCCAGAGGTTTAACCTCATCAGAAAGCTGCATTCCCAAAGCTGCAGGGATTGTGTGCATGGAAAATCCCAGCTTTGTGCTACTTCTGCAAGCAAGCTGCAAAGGAGCCTCCCCCCTCACCTCCAGATTTAACATCTTTTGGCATCAAAACATCAGGACAGTTGCACTTTCTGTCTCTGGGTTCTGCCTGAGAAGCACCGCAGTAGGAAAATGTAGACTGCAGATCCCAGAACTTTGCTGGGATCCAGGAGGCACCCAGGCCTCCACAAAGGCTTCTTTGTACCAGCACTTCAACTAATGAGGGAATGAGGGCTCTGGCACAGCACTAAGCAAGCTGAATGCCAAATCCCTTCCTTGAAAGTTCAAGCTGCACAGCAGTCAATAAGCCTCAGCATCCACTCTGATCCCCTCTGATCCATTCGGATCCTCTCCGACACTCCATGGCCAGCAGCAAGCTCCAGCCCTGAGCACAACAGTGGCCCAGAGCCCTCCCAATCCCCAGGATATCTTCCAGTCCAGGTGTGTTTGGTTTGATGGAGAACAACCCAAATCCAGTTTTGGAAAGTCTTCTTCACCCCCAAAGTGGGCAGAAGTCTGTCAACAGTTCCCCATAGCCCATTATACCTGAGGTCCTGGGCACACACCTCCAGGACTGCACTGTGCAGTTTGGTGGTCCTGCTCTCAAAATCAAAGTGAAAAATGCAAACCAGTGCCTTCCCCCTCACTCAAACCTGAGGCACAGCCCAGCCAGGAAGTGCAGCCCAGGCTCAAGCCTGCAGTGCCCACCATCAGCCTTACAGGGATCATGAAATTACTTTGGTTGGAAAAACCCTCTGAGACCATCAAGTCCAACTGTGTCCCCAGCACTGTCAAGGCCACCACTAACTCATGTACCCAAGTGCCAAATCTGCACGTTTGTTAAATCCCCCCAGGCATGAGTACTCCATCATTGCCCTGGGCAGCCTGTGCCAGGGCTGGGCAGCCCTTCCCCACAAGGAATCTTCCCAACATCCAACCTAAACCTCCCCTGGAACAACTACAGTCCTTTTGTCCTGTCCCTGGTTCTCTAGGAGCAGAGCCAGATCCTTACCTGGCTCCAGCCTCCTGTCAGAGTTGTCAAGAGTGAGAAGGTCCCCCCTGAGCCTCCTTTTCTCCAGGCTAGGCCCCTCCAGCTCCCTTAGCTGCTCCTCATATGACTTGTACTTCCAAAGTCACCTCACCTTCAGGAAGCCTCAGAGCTTCAACTTACCACCAGGATGGGACCAACAACCAAAAATCAAGGCCATCAAGACATTACCCTAGATCCCATAGTGTCACCAAGCCTGGGTGATGCAGTGGGAAGGGGTCAAGGCTCCTGGGTACAAGGTGCCCAAGGCACCACCCACATGATGCCTTTGCTGCTCTACTCAGGAGCCAACCAACAAATCCACTGCCTTCTCTGCACCTGAAGCCCCCAGCAGCCCCACCAAGATGCTCTGCCCCTCTCTCTGCCAGGGGAGAGCCCTGCCCTTTTTCAAGCTCACTCACTTCAGGAGGGTGTTTAGTCTTCCCTTTTGCATTCCCAGTTATTTACAGAGCTGTTTGACAGCGCCAACTTACCGACATTAGGCAAACTGAAATGCCACCACCAGCTTGCAGAAGAGTGTTGGAGTGCTGGCATCAGGGGGCTAAATTTCACTACTACTGGGATATTTAGGTCAAGGACAGCATGACATGCTACTGTCCAGAAAAGACCCCTGGGATCTTTATTGTTTGCACACAGCTTACACAGCCTTGGCCTTCAGAGATCTCCTGGGAGAGAGACCTACATGCAGCCAACCAGGCTCCCCTGGGAAAGGGAGATAAGGCCAAAGGAACCAAATAGGATTGAGATGTAGGAACAGAGGACAAGGTGGCCTCTCAGACCTCTGCACCACCAACACAATCCATGTAGTTTTCCACTTTAGGCCCCTTTTGGTGAACACTGCAATATTAAACCAAGCAAACAGAGATTGCTTTTTTACCTAAAAATTGGGCACATGCTGTCCCTTGGTTTCCAGCCCTGGGATTTTCTGCTTGTTGAGAGGAAAAATTATAGGTTTTAATTTAGTTATTTTTGGTCCCAGGACCTAATTTTGGAGCTCAGTACCTTGGTAGGGCAACCAAAAGCCTTAGCAGTTCAGTGCAGCACAGGGAAACTGGCACTCTGCTGCCAATCTCAGCTACCCAACTGGAGGGGCCTGGAACTCCATGAGAACACTGGAAAATTGGACCCTGACTGTTCCTCATCATCTGCAAAAGGCTTGATGGACAAGGGCTGAACCAGAAAGGGCTAAGGGATTTCACCCTCAGCTCAAGTGTTTCAGCCCTTTGAAAGGATGCCTCCAGAGTAGTTAAGTTCCCACCACAATGGGGGAGGGCATATGGATTAAAATAATTCTCCCAGAAGGAATGGCTTCTCTCCATTGCAAGAAAGACTCCACTTAGCAAAGATGACTTAAGTTACATTTCCCTGCTTCCCTCAGTGTCACCTGGACACATTCCTCCCAGAAACCAAACGTAACAGCACTGCAAGTACAGTGCTGCAGATCCTGAGGGTCAAAAGTCTTGGTGCCAAATAAGTAGCCAAGGATACACTGGGGTGTGTTGGCAGAAGAAGGTCTCACCAACACAGGGCTTCCGTGAAGCTCTTGCTCCCACCTGAAAAAGCTGTCAGCATTGGGGAGAACTGGGAAGGGAGGAAAAGGGGTTGGAGTGATGTCACTTTACTGTGAGAGGAACCATGTGGCTGGTAGAGGATTTCCTGGCCTCATTGCAAAAGCAGGACAGCAAAGGAGAAAAGAAACAGAGCAGGAGGCAGAGAACACCAATGAGTCCACACACAAGCATGAGAATGGCCATCAAAATACTGGAGACTCATGTAAGACCAGGAGCACAAAGATTGTCAGGTGACAAACAAGCATGGAAATGATGATTCATCAGCCCAAAAAGAGGCTGAAATGACAGAAGAACTCCACAGAGAGCAGAGAAGGGCACTGGAGATCCTCTCAATGCCTCTTCATCCGCACAAAGAGCCATGCATAGCAGTGCTGCGTGGCAGGGACCTGGTGCAGGATGCTGTTGCAGAGTCCCCAGGCATGGGAGGGCTGAAATTCAGAAAGAAAAGGGAAAATAATCCTCCCAAAGGGTTGAAAAACCAAGTGTTTAGAAAACCTTTGAGCCACTATGTGTCAGGGCAGGGTGAAAGCACAGAGAAATTATCACTGCACCCGCTCATTCTGTTCTTCTCTTCCCCCAGCATCTGCTGCAGATGGAGACAGGATACGGGGCCAGATGGAGCTCGGCTGTATCAGGTCAGGCCGTTCTCTGAGCTCTGTCTGACTCCTGCTCATGACAGGCCTTGGCCATGCCGGAGGAATTCCCCGTGCACAGCCCCACGTGCATAAGAGGAATCAGAACCAGGACAGATTCTCCTTAAATATGGATCAAGATCAGCTCCTTTCTAGGTCAGGCTGGAAGAACAGCATGGACTCTTAGGTGAGCTCATCAGGAAAGTCCATAGGGGCACTGGGGAAGAAAACCAGTTTAACTGGCTTCTGGTCTGGACAGTCCCGGACAAAATTAATGAGCACCTAAGGGTTCCCCTCACTTCTGAATGGAAAAGGCTTGAGAGGAGAAAGCTTGGGACAATGCAGTCTCTGAGTCAAACAAAACTAGCCTCAAGAGTCAAACAAAACTAGCCTCAAAGTTAGCAGCATGCAGCAACAGCTCCTCTTCACAGCCCTGCTCCTCCACAGAGGGTGACCAGCAGTGAAATTCTTGTCCCTGGCACCCCAAGGAGGATGCAGCCATGCCAGAAAGCCCATTCTGCAGGCACCTCACAACAAAATGCCATCTGGGCTTCTAGCAAAGCCAAGCCGTTGCTAAGTCAAGTTAGATTCACACAGGCGCCTCATGGAAATTTCCCAGAGCACTGCTGTGTCATGCCAGGGATGTTCCCAGTGTGTCTCACAAAGGGTTAACTCCAGGTCGACAAGGGCTCTGGGAATGGGAGTGGTGGGTCTCAGCAGAGAGCTGGAATGTTAGGAGTTAGCTCACCAGATTAATGCATTTCAGTTCAATTCCACTCTGGTTCTCACCACCCAGTAAGCCAGGGAGCACTCCAGGAATTTTTGCAGGTCACTGCTGAGCCCCAACACCCACTCACAGGAATGGCATAGCAACATCAGAGAGACCAGCCTGCTCATGGGGCTCACCTGGACCTGTTGACTGGGACAGTCAGGGTGGCCAGGGCTCTGCTGCTCAGCAGCAGCCTGTTTGCCCCCTTCCCTGGCACAATGGCACCGTGTGCATAGGGTGAGTGGAGTCCCCCCCGAGTCACAGACTTCAGGACACCTGAAGAGTCTCCTTCAAGGTTCCACAAAGTGGGGAGCCATGAAAAGCCCCCTCCTCACCTCAGCCCACTCCTCTAGCCACCTCTTCCCTCTCCACACCACAGAGACCCCAGGGTTTCATTCTGCATGTGCCAGATTGCCCAGCAGCAGCCAAAGGCCTCCTCAGGAATGAGGCACTCGCATATCCTCCTGGGCCCACCTGGCACGTTGTTCCATGTCCCAGTGGCCCTGCTTCCCGCCCTGGCTGTGCTGTCCACACCCAAAGATCCTCCTCTCAGAGACCTCACCTACCCAGATCATCTCTGAGGTACAGACCAGATCTGCCCCATCCTGAGCACACCTGGTAGAAGCACCTGGGAGAGGCATAAAAACTAGATGGAGAAACACAGGAAGGTGAGACATTCACCATCATGCACAGGCTTCCAGGACTGCCCTTCCCAGCCTCCTGCCACTACCTCTTGCCCATACACGGAGTAAGGAAAGGGACTCGCAGGACAGGGGGATGAGAACTTCCCCCCTCCCCCGTTCATACCAGGAGAAAGCAAGGAGCAGAGGGAAGCCAGGAACCAAAGTCATAAAGCACAAGCACAGGCCGGGCTGTGCAGTGCCACACGTGGGCTGCCAGGCTCTATTTTAAATGCTGTGTGGCAAATATATGCAGGATGGAATCCAAGCTGGGGGAAGGGGAGGGTGCTGGGCAGCAGAGGTGTTCAAAATTAGGAGCTGAGCTCAGGCAAGGATGGCTTCTGGGAGCAGATGGGGGAAGAGCCAGAGCTGGGACTGTGCAGCTGCAATGCCAGGAAGAACAGCCCCCTGGTGAGCTGTGAAGAGGGCTGTGCCCTGCTACCCTCCTGGCAAGGTAGGGACAGCAAGAGAGCTGCAACAGCTGGGGAAGCATGGCTGGAACACTTGGAACAGCTGCAAGAAGAGCCTGGCTTCCTCTGTGGCACAGAGACCTCTGAGCCACTCCTGCACAGCTCCTGCCACGAATACCACCCCAAAGACACCTCGGTTCTCAGTGTATTTGCAGGGCAACAAAGAGGAATCGATTCACCTGCCTTTCAAGTCGAGAAGGTGAGGGACTTGGGGAGACCTGGCCGAGCCCCAATCTGAGCCCTGAAAACCTCCACACCTCCAAAACTGGCTTGATTCTTCTGGATGGACCCTGAAAAAGCTGCTACCATCTCACTGTGCTTTGTAAGATGTTCCCAACCAGCACCCCAGCATCCTGGCGCAGTGTGAGGCTCTGATGGGAGCTGGCAGATCTGGGATGGTACCTGCCCTACATTTCCAGAGCCGTCAGGTTGACAGAATGAGCAAGTTTTTATATAGATTTTGGTGGCAGCGGTTTTCTTCACCAGCGGCTGGAGGGGAAGGGGGAATGAAGGGAGATGAAAAATGTTTTTGTTTAAGCTCTTTTCTGCATTCCTACTGCCAGAATTGTGCATTACTCATGCGCCCCTCGTACCCAGGCTGGTAGCACTGGGTTTTGCTCAGAAGGAAGGGGCTGTGGAGAATTAAGCAGTTGGTTAAATTATTAACAGTCTGTGAGGGGGTGCCCATGCAGCCCCCAGTGCCTTTCCGGGGGCTCCAGTGCCCCCCAGAGGCATCAAAACCAACTACAGCCCTGTGACAAACCCGACGGTTCCTCTGCCCTACTTCAAGACTGCAGACACTCCATTCTCTGGCCTGGAAACCACTAGACTCCTGGGACTGGGCCTCCTGCATCTGGTCTCACCCATCAAGTGTTTAAACTGGGCAGGCGTTAAGCAGGCTGCAGGTGTTACATCCCATCAGCGAGTCTAGGGTGGTGGGAGCAGTAAGAGGAGAGAGAAGAGCCCATTGGGGAAGGCAGAAGTTGCAGTGGCAGCTGTATTCAGCAGAAGGCACCTTCTTTTCATGGCAACACCCAGGGGAGAGCTGCCATGCAGGGCTTGATGTTCAATGCCACAGCTGCAGGCTGCAAAACAGCACCTGAGCGTCTGAAGTCTAACAGGGACCACTCTACAGTGGTGCCACGACACACTCAGAGAGTGGCATATGTGAGGGTTGTTTTAACCAGGCTCTCACCTCACACAGCAGAAACCATCTCTCTTGGCTCCACCACACTCGCTGTCAGATCCATCCTGCTCCCACACGAGCCCTCATCTTCCTTCCTGATCCCTCCAGTTTCCTTCCTGCTGCCCTGACATTTGTTTTCAGGCGGCTGAACTCTCCTCATACCAGCTGCTGCCCCACAGCCAAAGTCCTGAGGTGAAACTTCACAGGGCAAACTGCAGGAAACATAGGGACACAAGCAACTGGGACTCAGCCCAGCTCCCTCTGGTCAGGGCTTCACTGGGCCTCCAATCCCTCCCTCTCTTCTCCACTGGGAGAAAGTGGGCTGGACACACCCAGGCCTCTGCTGTGCACTCTAGCAGGGCTTTTTTTGACTTGCTAATTTTGCCCAGGGATCAGTGTCAGACTGGCAGCCCCAGCTCTCCTGTACCAGGAGAGCTCCAGCACAAGCATTACAGGTGATTTCATTTTTGGCTTCTGGCTTAGCTTTATCCCATGGGATGCACATCAGTTACATGTTAGTCCTTTCTCCTCCTCCCGCTGGACCATATGACTCACCAGGCACCTCGCCGGTCCCATTTCCCCCTCCCCCAGTGGTGGCCACTCTAAGACTCTTTGCCAACACAACCAGAGCTCAGGCTCTTCTCCAACACAGCCTCCAGCCAAGGCAGCAGAACCTGACTCCACCATTGTCCCATAACAATGGAATTGTGGAATATTCTGAGCTGGAAGTACCCATGTGGATCATTGTCCTGGCCTTGCACAGGACAACCTCAACAATCCCACCATTTCCCAAGAGTATTGTCCAAATGCTCCTTGAGCTCCAGCAGCCTTGAGGCCGTGACCAAGGAGCCTGTTTGAGTGCCCAACCATCCCCTGGGGCAAGAACCAAACCTCTCCACTCTTGCCACGTATCATTCCCCTGTTCTCAAGATTTTGGTCCTCAGACAGTCCTTTCCATGTGCCAAGGGTCAACAGCCCCGAAGCCAGAGCTGTGAATTCTCTCCAGCCCTCAGGGGCATCAGCCATCCCAGTCCTTACAAGATTTGGAGTTCTTCCAGTGGTCCACTTCCTTCTGGCAGTTTGCTCTTCCCAGTAACACGTCCAAAACTGGCTGGGAGGACAGGGATCACCAGCCCAAGCTTCCCTCCTCGCCAAGCACCAGTGGATGGCAGGGATAAGCTACAGCAAAGCCCCACATATGGCCAGGACCATCATCGTGATCAGAGAGGGTCAGCACAGCCATCAGATGGGGTCTGACCACAGAACACAGAATCAAGGAGGGGAGGAGGAGAAGGAGTCTGCACAGCCAGATCCCAGCATCACTCCCCTGACTTGGTCAGCAAAGAAACATAGGAATTTGAACCTCAATGAGGCATGAGGTCCTGAGTAAGGGTTGGGCAGCTCTGACTTGGCTCAGGGTCAAGGTGATGACAGGGAAGGATGAGTGAACCCTGTACAGGACCAGGTACATGGTTCAGAGAGGCCATGCTGCGCCTCCAGAGCTCACATCTTGCTTCTCTGGAGAGTCAGACTGCAAGTGTCCCAGAAGCTGTGGAAGGACTTTGATAAAAGGACATTTCTGCACAAATGGAGGCTGCTTGGCACTGCTAGAAAGCCACCAAGCCTGGCTAAAGAGAAAACTTTGCAGCACTTGCTTGATCTTCAAAGCTGGCTCTGTTCTGAGCCAACAGCTGGGCCAGAGACCTCTAGAGGGCTCTGAACCCATTTGCTGCTGCAGCTGCCTGCCACATGGCCAGGCCTGCCAGCACCAACTTCCAGGTATTACAGGTATCTGTGCACACTCCCAGACGGCTGCTGGATGTCTCCCAGCACGCCAGGGAGTCCAACACTAACAAAAAAGTTGCAGGCTGGTGCCAGGACTTCCATGTGATCCTTAGCAAGTGCCAGAAAAGGGACAGAGCACACCACAGTTTGTGGAGGAGCCGCATGGCCCAGCCCAGCTTGATGGGGCCAGGTACAGGACATGCCCCCTCTCCTGTTCAGAGCAGAGTTGGAAACCCTGAACCACCCACAGGACAACAACTGCTGTCCTCCTGTGGGGAGTTACACAATGCCTCCAGCCTTGGAAGCCTACAAGGAAAATCCTCACAGCCTCCTGAAGGGCTGAGTGTCTGCAGAGGAAGGTCAAAATCCAAAACAGGCTGTTCAGGGAACAGTGGACACCCTGTCCATGGTTCTGCCTCCCCCCACCAGGAGCATGAAGAAAGTAAGAGACCCTTACGTGGGCAGCTCTGCTGGGGCAGCAGCCCCTGGAGGCTCCATTGATACAGGGCTGGGGGCTGCAGCACCCTGGGCTGCAGCTGATTCCTGTGTGCCTGCAGCTTCCCCGGCATCTGGTGCTGGGATGTGCTCCGTTGTCTCCACCTCGATCTCCTGAGCAGCAGGGCACAGATTCACCCTCTCAGCGGCTGCAGCGGCTTCCTCCTCCTCCTCCTTCTTCCTCAGCTTTGCCTCCAGCTCCCGGCGCCTCCTCTCATCATCCTGCCTGGCCATCCGTTCAAACACTCGGAATGCCTGGGAGAGAAAGAGCAAACCAAGTGAGCAGCATTGCCAGCTCTGCCTGGGATGCTGAGAGAAGGAAAGGAGCAGCATCATCACACTTGGGGCACCTACTCCTTCCTGCCCTTCCTCCCTCTGCACCACATACCTACCCTGAGCTGCTTCAGTCACCAACAAAAACAGCTGCTGTCTCTTTGAAAAGTCTCATGACCATGTCAAGCACACCTCAAAAACTCCTGGGAGCATTTTGGAATTGTTTTTAGGATTGTATTCTCACAGCCAACCTCACCCTAGCCTGGGAAGAGGGTTGGTTACTCCAGGGAAAAGCAGAATGGTGAAATTCAGCTCTTGCCTGGGAGGGGGCTCCAAGAGAGCCTTCCCTTACTACATATTCCAGGGCTCACCCAGGGACCACTTGCAAGCCTGGACTCAGATAAAGTCCCCAACGGGCAAACAGGATGAGGTGCCCCAGGAGAAGTTTCAGAACAGCTGACCTGGCACTGGCTGTGCCCAAACAGACAGGTGCAGGAGATGTGATTCTAGGAGATGTAATCCTACCTCTCATCTGACTGCCCGCCACGCCTGCCCAGTGCAGGCTGGAGGTCAGCAGTAAAGCCCACAACTGTGCCTGCAGCAAGGGATGATGGCCACTCACACCCTGCACCTGCTTCTTGAAAGGGCTGCAAGTTCTCCCATCCAAGTGCCAAAGTTTTGGCACTGTAAACGTGTTCTAAAAAGTGTGCAAGCATCAAACACAGCCCTCCTTCACTTCCCAGGAATACTTTGGAAACTGATTTAGCTCTTCCAACAGTGAACTGGCACACCTGCTTGACTCCAGTCTTCCTCTGGGTCCAGGAGATGCAGGACAAAGGACATGGCCCGGGGTGGGCTCCTGCCAGCATAATCACAAAAGAACAGCAACTTGTGCCACTCATCCCAGCTTTCCTCCCCAGGCAGTGAGCAAAGGGAAGAATGTGGGAGAGGTGAGTACCAGCCCTACATGGATCCTGCAAACCAACACCTCAGGACTGCATACCCTGGACTGCAGCCAAGCAAGGAGGAACGAGCCCCTTCCATACTGTCCCCACACTCTGGGTACCTCTGGCTGCAGCCACAAGGCTGCCCTAACACCTTCCCATGGCAGTGACACTTCCGTGGAAAGGAAGCGCCTCCTTTCTTGTGCCCAGCCCCAAAAAGTCCCAGGGTGACACCAGACAGAAACCCCAGCAGCACTGCCCTTCTGCCCAATAGTTTGAGCTCCATGCCATCCCTCTGCAGCCTGAGCCCCCTCTGGGGTCTGCCTAATCCAGAGAGGCCAGCAGGGGCTACCCCTGGGGGTAATGAGGACCCCCATGTGCCACAGGGCACTGCAGAGAGGGGCAGGACTCCTGTCCCCTCACCTGAGGCATGCCAGGCCTGATGCACTTAGGAAGGAAAATTCATCCAGTCTGAGCAGACAAACACACTAAGCAGAGCCTCACTCTAAGTTTTATGAGCTCACTTCCTCCTTGCCAGTGAAGATTAATAACAGGCCCAAATCAAAGCTGCTTCAATCCCAAACCAGGCCGGTCAGGGTTTTTGCCCCTCCCATCCAGGAGCGGGACCAGAGTAATGCTGGCCACAAGCTCTCGCTCAGCAGAGCCCAGACCTGCCTCCCTCCATGAGTCTCGGGTCCTCATCTGCCTCCCGCTTCTCTCTGGACTCTCTGCTCCCACGGCTCCTGGCGCCAGCTCCCTGAGACAACCCTGGCCCGGTGCTCCGGAGGCCGAGCTCCGAGCTAATGTCGCAACCCGGCTCTTCCCACTGGGGTCTCGCAGTCCTCGCCTGCCGCCGGGCCTCATCTTCTTACGAGGGTGACTCTTCTCCCCGCTTCAAGGGACCTCTCCTGCCTTCCCCTGAGCTCCTCCAGGCACCGCCGGTGCCCCGGGGGCTGCTGTGCTGCCCGACCCCCGCCCCGCATCTCCCGCTCTGCCCAGACCTAACCCCGCCGCCGGCCCGATACGAACACCGCCCAGCCGGGGAGACACGGCCCCTTCGGCCCGGCCCCGCGACAGGGACAGCGCCGGCGAGGCCAGGCCGCTCCATCCCCCCGGGCCCGCCGGTACCTGCAGGGCCATGGCCTGCGCCGCGCCGGGCGGGAAGCCCAGGCGGTCTCCGGGCCGCAGGAGGAGCCGATAGAAGTCGGTCTTGCGGTAGAGGAAGCCGAAGAGGATGCGTAGGAATTCCTCCACGTTGCCGACATGCTGCAGGATGCCCAGCAGCGCCTGATCGTACATGTCAGTGAGTGCGGCCTCCATGGCGGCCCAGGGCCCGCTGTCACGGCAACGGGTTCGGCCTCGTTTCCGGTCCGCCCGGAACCCGACCCGCGCACATGGATTCCGGCCTCCCGGGAGGACCCTCCCGCCCCGCGGAGGTTTCTAAGGCATTCCCGGCCCCCCAGTGGCACCGCTGGGACCCCCTGTCGCCTCCCAGAACCAGGAGACGCCCAGCCCCCGGGCCCTCATGTTCCCAGTGTCTTACTCCCCATACCCTCCATGTCCCCGGCCTCCCCCTCCCCTCGCCATTCCCGGCTCTGCCCCACGGATGGGGGGGTGNCCACGGTCTCTGTCCCGTTGTCACCCCGGCCACTGTGACCCCTCGGCCCGCTCCTCACCTGTTGCAGCATGGGTTTATCCAGCCGTGTGCAGGAGGTTTGGTCCAGAAAGGTCCTGGGGCAGACCGTATCAAAACTATCGAAATTAAAAATTATTCCATCAGCTGCTCCCCTTGATCTATTTGATCAAGACTGCGACCATCCAATCGACTCACCCACCAGACACCCCCTGCAAATCCTCCTCTCCCGGGAGGAGAAGGGTGTTGGTGCCACTCCAGCAGCCCTGAGCGGTGCCACCCCAGCCCACTCTTTGTCCCCGGGTGGAACTGCTCTGTAGCAGAAGGTTGGTCAGGCAGGATTTACCCTCGGTGCGGCTGTGCTGGCTCTCCTGAATCACCTGGTGCCCTCCGTGGGCCTCAGCAGAGCTCCCAGGAGGATCTGTTTCATAATCTTCCCAGGCACAGAGTTGAGGCTGAGGAATTAGTAGTTCCCAGAGGTATTTGTTTTCAATCAGTCAGACATAGATACTGTTTACACCGGAAGATACTTTGCTATGTGTTGTTAAACGTGTGTTTACAACTCTGCAGATACTTTTCAGGTTACTTATAAGTTGTCTAAGGAGCTAGCTGAACTAGTAAAAAATTTTATCCAAAACCCATCTACCTGGAATTAGTGCATCGGCTTCTGTTAAATCTGAATACTCAGTTTGGGGCTGGACACATTGTTCATCTACGCATGGGAATAAAACAACATCCTAAATTTATCTTGGGAATGTGGAGTTTCCTTTCCCCATCACCCAAGGCTTCACTTGACCTTTATGGCTTTTCCAAAAGCACAGAGAGGGGACGCCTGGCAACTCCATCAGCCAGTTCCCTCAGAGCTCTGAGATGCAGTTTGGCACCACATGGTGTTACTTTTGCTCAGCCCTGAAGTTCTGGGCTTTTCCTGTTTCACTCTGTCTCTCAGGCAGAGGAACAGCGTGGCCCCGAGGGTGGTGGGCAGTGTTAGTGCAGCTGTACAGGGACAGGAGCAGCAAGGACAGCGCTCAGGGTAGGGCAGCGTGTGGAGCCAGGCTGATGCCAATGGGGACTGCACCTTCCCAGGATCCACACCTGGAATGGCATCCAGAGTTTGGATGGGAAATGAGCAACAAGGAGAGATGAAGATTGCAGGTACTGTCTGGTCAGTGCTGGGATTTTTTTTCTTCTTATTCCCCTACTCCCCACCAATTTAGCCAGACCAGGAGAGGAGAGTCCCTACCTGGCCTGCAGTTGATCCCTTGCCACTCTTGGGGTGATTTGAGGTGATTTGGCTGCAGCACTGAGGCACAGCCGAACTGCAGAGCTGAGTGCAGGGGATACCAGGCAGGGCATATTGCCCTGAGGCTTTGAAGGGTTTTGCACTCACCTGTCCCTGCTGCAGGGAGCACTGCTCTTGTTCAAGATGAATGTGCTGGATCCCTTGTGTGTCCATCCCCAGCCCTGTTCCCCCATCTGCCCTTGTCCCAGGGGCTCCATGCTGCTTTCTGCAGTGGCTGTGGCCATAGAGTCTTGCACAAACCCATCAGGTCTGGCTATGTCGCCCAAGGCAGGAGACAGACAGGGCAGCCACGTCTGCTTCTGCCACCCCAGCTGGCCATGCCCCAGCCCCAGGGGCAGCTCGGTACCTCTTGGGGCTGGTTCTCATCAGGGTCCCCAAGGTGTGGGGCTGACATTGGTCTGATTTTAGGCTTCAGGCTCTGCCAGTGTTTGTGTGAAACGCAGTCAAGCAACTTTCTCACATTAGCCTGAGAAATCTTAAAGAAGAATTTTAACAAACCTTGGAGAGTAAGAAACCATCCACAGGTGGTGTTTTTCCAACATGTTTACTGGCAAAAGAAATGTTTACAAAAGGGTGTAAACGCTGAATAACCAATCATGTTCTTTGTACTGAACTACTCTGTAAAAGTAAAATTTAGAAGAATAAAGTTTGCTCTCATCTTTACCATCATGGAGAGTCATGTTGTTATTTCTGTGCTGTCCGAAAATCATAACAACAGCACGGCTCCTGGAGCTCTTGGGTTCTGTTTCCCAGTGCCCCCAGTACTCCCTTCCCCTCCCGCACTAAAGCAGTTTGGAGAGAACCAGTTTTTAATAGAACACACCCGGGAGTAAATATCTCACAAATTTACAGTCTATCACCATTCCACGCTGAAATACACCCACGCCTCCTCTCCTACCCCAGTGCTGAGTGCCGGAGCCTGGCACTTGCCAGGGGCGAGGTTTGGCCCAGTGCTCTTCTACTTCTCCTCCTACTTTTCATGTGCCCTGTGTGAAGCTGGGATCTGGCAGGCCAGAGTGGCATTGGTGGTCCTTCCATGCACCCCAGCACAGCCTCCAGGGCTCCACCCTGCCGCTGGTGACTTGCTCCAGACTCAGGACAGTTGGTGCTCTTGGTGCTGTAGTGGGGCTGAACAACTCTGCCAGTAGTGAGAGCAAACGAACGTCCCCATGGGGGATGGCTCCAGGGTTCCAAGCCATGGGGACACTGCTGGGATCCTCCTGTCTCACCAGGGAGTAATCTCAAAGGATCTCTTTGGGCAGAGCCTTGAGGAGGATGTGGCTGCCCCGGGGTATGTGGCTGCCAGGGAATGCCCCCACGGTGGTGGTTATGATGGCTATTAGCAGCACCATGGAGACTGGGGCCACTTCTGTCCCTCTGTGTTGGTGCCAGCAGGGTCCTCAGGTATGTGGGTCACTCCTCTGTGCTCCTTTGGTAGGCAGTGAGGTGTTTTGATGGGCCCCTCTTGTCTGGGCTGCCCCAGGGCAGTGGCACTGTGGCCCAGCATGGAGGTGGCCAGTGAAGGCAGCTTGGTGCTGGTCCACTGGAGACGGAAGCTCTGTGGGGTGAAGAAACAGATGCATGGTGCCACCCCTGGTGTGATAAATGACATGGGATAATTCGTGTTTATGATGTATATAAAACATAAATTAAGCAATGCTCTGTAACATAGATGGTAAAAGTCAGTCGGGCTTGGGACAAATGAGTTTTGGGATGGACAACTGTCTCTGCCGGGAATTTGGGGATAGACAATACCTCTGCCAGGAAACCGGGAACGACAAGATTTGCAATAGAAAAGAAGGATGGTGCGAGACAGATGGGTCCTCTCAGGAGATGGAACTGTGAATGATCCAGCCATTACAACCGATATGGATCTTCATCCATCTGGGGGAGGCATCCCAATACAAGTTTCCGAGAGACTGAATTAATATTCATCCTCCCTCGGAAAAACTATTCAGGAAAAACTATTCAACGGACTGGAGGAATCCCATGAATATGAAAGAAAAGAGGAAAGACAAAGAAGATGTGGAGAAATACTCTGCCCCGGCTAAAAAAACTGTATATAAGCAAACCCCAAAAAGACTGAATTTGTGAACAGAGCAGTTACAGTGCGCTAGAGGCCGTAGCTGAGGTTCACCCAGTGCCGATCCCGGGAATAGACACTGAACTTTCGATTGTTGGCTGACCTTGAATTTTGTTTGTTAATTCTTGAAAAATAATAAAATCATTTATTAATTTGGAATTGGCTAAACTTTTATAACACCTGGGCAACTGGGAACTGTGCTGGGCTGGGGGGAACCTCAGGGTCACCTGCCCAGCTGGCCTCCATTGCAGACATCCCCCAGCTCTCTGCCAGGCACGTGGGGTGCTGGTGGCAAGGGCTGTCCTGCAGTGGGTGCTGCTGGTCAGTGGGATGGCCAGCAAATCAGGTAGGAGACTGGAGAGGCAGCCCCAAGGAACTGCTTGCCTTGAGCAGAGGACTTTTCTGTGTCTCATGCCCTGCTAGGGAGAGCTGTCGTGAACTGGCAAAGGGGATACTCTGCACTGTAGAGCATCATGCCCAGTATGGGGGAATTACTCAGAACAAACAGGTTATAGGGGTTTGGGGACTGGTTTGGCATTGGTTAACAGATGGGGAGCAGTTGTAATGTGCATCATTTGTTTTCTTGTGTGTTCTCTCCCTCTCACCATCTCTCTTTTTTTTTTTTTATTTTTACTGCATTTCAATTATTAAACTGTTTTTATCTCAGCCCACAAGTTCTATTATTTTTGCTTTCTTGAGTATGTTCCTTATTCCATGAGAGGCAAAGTAAGTGAACAGCTTCAAGGTGCTTAGTTGCCAGCTGACAGTTCTTTTTGATGACTGATGTGGGGCATGAAGGGTCTGAGGTAATTCCCAGGTGCCAGCTCCTGACTCCCCCAAAGGGACCTCAGGAAGTGCTTGGTCCATGTTGAGGGCAGGTCCACACCAGCAGCTGCCTGACACCCTCGGGCACTTCGGAGTGCACTGGGATTTGCTCTGGAGACAGGTGAAGTCAGAGGTAGTCACTGCAGAGTTTTCTAGAGAAACTCTCTAGAGAACCCTGTGTATGCTGGGGAAGGGCTGAATCTGGTGGCTCTGCTTAACCTGTCACCAGCACCTGGGGAATATTTGGGCCCCCCATGGAGACGGCAGAATGTTGCTGGTAGAAGCCCCCATGAGGTCATAAAAGCACCCTTGGAGCCACAAAACCAGGCCCTGGTGTGCAGTGTAGCTTGGGTGTCAGAGGCTCCAGCAGTGGTGGCAGGAGCAGCAGCAGCAGCTGCATCATGATCCAGGCACAGTGGGCCCTGACTCTCATCCTCCTGCTGGTGGCCCTGCCAGCCCAGGATGTTGAGGCTGCTCTGTGGCGAGCACAGACAGGGGGTAGGTAGGCAGGCCAGGACCAGCACCCAGCTCTGACAGATCCCAAAGAGCAACAGTGACTCGGAAATCAACTGACACACTTTCTCTCTAAAGCTCTGCAGCGTGAGGCTGTGCAGGAGGAAGCGCCTCAGGAAGGCCGTCAGGCAGTGCCAGTCGCTGGTGAAAACACCAAGGCCTTTCACACAACAGGTGTGTCAGGCAATTGCTGTCCTTTGGCCATTCAGCAACATCTGCCAAGATCCCCAGGTGTCTGCAGGCTGTGTCCTGGTGCCAAACCGTCAGTGCAGAGCCAGTGCTCTCCAGCAGCCAGGAGTGGTTCTGGGGTGACTGTCAGCTCTGGGGTGCAGGTTGTTGCTGTTGGCTGTCCCAGGGACACACACTCGGATGGTCTGTGGGTGCAGCAAGATGCTCACCACCTCTCACACTCTGTTCTTGGGGATTTCGGAACTTTGCTCTTTTGGGAAAGAGGCCACCTGGCCACCCCTCAGCAAATGATGGGAAATGTGACTCTGGATCTAATGTCCCTACCCCAGCACCTGCATCCCAGACATTGCTGTGAGACCATGGAGGCCCTAAAACAACAGAGGGGGATTCCCCTTCGGAACTGGGGTCCAAAGGGGTGCACTCTCAGATTGGCATGGCTTAGGGGGACCCTACATCATCCTCCTGCAAACTCTGTGTCTGAGCCATACTGTAGCTTTACTTTTCCCTGACCCTTGACAGTGATGGGGAAGGCCCCCATGCCAGGATATAGGAATGCTTCCAAAATTATCCAGGCGCTGGGCAGTCCTGCCACAGGTTGTAAGTGGGAGACAAGTCGTCAAAACTGGGGGCAGGCAAATGCTGCCCATACTGCAGAAAAGGCAGTAAGGGATAGGGAAGTTCAGGTGTCTCCCCTAGAGGGCTGACTGCATCCCCTTGGGGTGTGACTGCTGGGCTGGGGACGGAGAGCTGGGGGTGGCTCTCCTTGACACAGGAATAGGTTTTGTCCATCTCACTCCAAGGGGCAATTGGTCAGACAGCTGTGCTCCCCCCATGCTCTCTGTCCAGTCCCTTGAGTCCTGTCCATAGGGACAGCTGTATCCTTTGGCATCAGAGAGAATCTCCATCCAGAGCAGCACCTACCAAGCCTCAAAAGAAAGGATGGGCAAGTGCAAGAGAAATTGTGGGCAAATGTGAAGGATCCCCAGAAACAGGGAGCAAAGCCTGGGTGTGCTGGGTTCTTCCATGATCCTCTTCCGTGTCTTGTTTTGTCAGGACAGATGGTGCTCCAGGGTACATGGAGAGCTCCTTAGGGGGAGTCTGGTTGCAGCTGTGGGCACAGATTACAGCTGTGGGCACTGGCAGGGCTTTCCCAGCTTCTCAGCTGGACCCTGGACTGGAACTTCCCTGGCACTGCAGGAGTCACTGGTCAGTCCTGACCGACTGCACAGCCTGAGCATTGTTTGCAGGGTTTGCTGCAGGGAAAATGCAACTTTATTCTTTCCATTAAGGTCCAGAGTATCATGATGGAAGGGGACAATCTTCCATGGAGACTTCCAAAGTGCTACATGAAATCCTGAGGGAGCTGAAGATGATACTAGGAGGTGGGTACAGATCACTCCTGACAAGCACGATTGGACAGCAGAGGTTTCAGGTGCATGTAGGGGTACACCTCAGACCCTCACTGCAGGGACTCCCCATGCCATGCCCTCTGGGTACTGGTGAGCTGCAAGGGTGCTCCAGAGTCTCTACTGCCAGTTGTGTCTCCAGCTGAGTCCCAGGGACTGTATTCACCCCAGTCAGATCATCCCTGGCCAGAGCACAAGAGAACTTGTGGGCACATGTGAAGAATTCCCAAGAACAGGGACTAAAGGCAGACACTGGAAGAACCGGACTGTGGCTACTCCAAAGTGTAAGCAAAGCTGAGAGGAGAGAGGATCCAGAGAGCAGGGAATTGCAAGGCCTTTTGGAGTTCCCTTGGTTTCTACTGAAGCCATAGAAATGTTGCTGCCACAGGATATTCCCTTGTTCAGAGATGCTGGTGAAGTGGGAAAGAGCATTTGTTGGCAATGTCAGCCCTCTGGTGAGATTGCCAGAGGTGTGCAGCACCCACTAACATGCACAATTGATCCTCCAGGTGTGAAGAGCCTGAGCCTCAACAGCGCTGTCAGCAGGAGATCCGCCAGCACTGGGAACACTGAGGCAGACACTGTGGATAACGGGGCAGACCCAAATGCTGTGGTGGGCAGGGCAGACACAAATGCTGTGGATGCTAATTCTTTCCAGACATACTGCATTGAAGGCATCGTGGCAGTCCTTGGCTCGATGCTGTTGGGAATGGTGCTGTGTTGTGTGCTCCATGTGTGGAGGAAGAGGAGAAAGTAAGTTGGTGGGAGTTGCCAAACTGTTATGGGGTGGCATCAGGCATTTCAAGGTCTGGTGCTCTGGGTGCCCAGTAAGTCACTGTGGAGATGGGTGCTGTGAGCAGGCACTTTGTGTTCTGCTCAGAGTTCTCTGTGCCCACAGCTCCCCTCTGCAGTGGGCACCCAGTGCTGCTCCGGACCCTGCACCCCGGGCCTCAGCAGCTTCATCTCTCCATAGGCGCCTTGCAGCTTCCTGAGCCAGTTTGGAGCACCCAGACAGCCAGACAGAAGCCAGCAGAATATTTGGAAGAGTATAATAAAAAAGAGCAGCAACACAATCAGTTGTATTGTACTGGCAGCAAACTCCCATGGATGCCACTGTGGGGTCTGAGGGTCCCCTGGGTACTGAGGGGATGCAGGGACCCCACAATGCCACTGATTCTTACTGATTTTAATTTGCTATTCACTATGTATATATTATCCATACTGTATGCAATACACTGACCCTTGACATGATTTCCATTAAGGTCCAGAGTATCATGTGTGCCCAGTATCATAGAGTATCAGTATCAGTATCATAGAGTGCCCAGTTTGTGATAGAGGGGCAATGTAGGCACATGGGCAGGGGTGTGAACAGTGGAACAACTTTTGGGGTGAAGTAAGGAGAGAGAGATCGTTCAATAGTTAAGTCATGGGCAAAACACTTAACTTGGGAAAATTAGTTTTAATTTATTACCAATTAACAACAGAGTAGGACAACATGAAATAAGAGGATTAGGAGTGGAGCCCAGATAGGCAGGGGTGCCAGCCTCTGCGGTGCTGGGGGTTTCCAGAGACCACTGTGGCACTTAAGAGGTGCACAGTGTGCCAATGAGTGTTACAATGCCCAGTGATGCTGTTGAACACCAGGGCACGTGCAGGGACCTGTAGGTCGAAGTCAGCACCAGGACTGGGAGTGCTGATGCCAAGCAGGTGGATTCCAGGGCGGGCTCAGCATCCATCAAAGGCTCCCAATTAAGTTACAGACTTACTGTAAGTAAGTGTTACCGGGGTGGGCGGATGTAGCCCCGGGGTCTCTATGTGAGATGGCCACAGGCTGGAGTGTTTCCCAGGTCATTTTCCAGCAGCTCCCAGAGTGCTGCCTCACTGCTTTAAGTGCCTCCAGTGTCACAGTCCCACTGCTTAGGAGTGGGGCTCACTGTAGGAGTGAAGCTGACAAAGATGCAAGGACCCCTCCCAGTGCTGGTTACCTGCAATATACAGTCCTGGGGTCATCTTGAAGGGCGACCCAGTCTGCTCCTTCCCAGTATATCCTTGGCCATGTACCCCAACTATTCAGTTCTGTACCCATGTGATCAGTACTGCTCCCCATGTGCAAGGGTCTGTACCCCCTTTTGCTCAGTGCTACACCCTTCCACACTTGGCCATACACCTGCACACTTTATGCTGTGCTCCATGTTTGGTGCTGCATCCCACATACTCAGTGCTACACCCCCTGTACCTGTTGCTGTACCCTGTTGTGCCCTGCTCCCCAGTCCTGCTTCTACCCCTGCAGGGATGGGGACACACCTGGATCCCTTCTCAGCTTTGGTGGTACAGGGTTATGGGACCTGCGGGCCCAGAACATGGATCCTCCCAGCTTCATCCAGGGACTCTTGCTGCAGTTTCCTCACCAGTTCACCCATCTAGCACAGATGGGGACACCTAGTGGTGACAGAAATGTGGGGAGTGGGGTCATCCCCTGCTACTGCTTTGGTGAGCTGAGAGCGGCAAGGGGTCCCAGGCTCCAGGCACACGTCCCTCCTTAACCCCCAGGCCCAGCCTGGGCTGTGCTGTGGCTCTGGCACCCAGAGCCGCACGTGGCTTGGGGCACAGGGCCCGTGGGCACACAGGATGGACTCTGGCCGGGTGACGCAGGGACAGTGATGCAGCAGGGCTGGGGCACCCTGGCCACTTCTCCCCTGCACCAGGTGCCATCTGCAGCCCCTTGTCACTAAGTGTCCCCATGACACAATGGCGTGCGATGGCCCCGCCATGGCCAGCCCCTTAGCTGCTGACCCGTGTGGCGGCACAACCTTTGGCCACACATTGCAGCTTCCCATGCTGGCTGACCCGCTGCCCTGGGGCTGCCTGTGGCCCCTGACCACTGAGCCGTGGTTCCCACTGGGCAATGATCACCCCAGGATGGGAATGGGCACTGGCACTCACCCTGCTGCTCAGGGCACACGTGTGCCCTCAGCATGTCCATGTGCATATGGGGCTGTGTTCCATACACCTATTCCCATGTGCATGTGCATATGGAATATGTATATGGAACACATATTCACAGAGGGCTGAGCACTAGTCGTGTGCAGGGGTTCACCTCTGCCTAGGTCACCCAGGCTAGAGGTGATCGGAGGGACCCAGCAGGACCTCCTGGGAATCTCCTGGGAGCTTGTAGGATCCCCTGAGCTGCCACCACTCAACAGTGGATGACGGTGCCATGGTGGATACTGGTTTCTGCCCCCATGTGTGGCCCTTGCTGAGGCCAGTGGGTACCCCCGGACTGGTGCTGTTGCTGGGTGCTGGTCTCAGCCAGTGCAGGCACAAGGCCCATGTGTGATATCAGTTCAGAGCAGGAGTGGCACTGAGCCACACTGGACTGCCAGCCCAGTGGTCAGCAGCTCAGTCCCTGCTTGGGCTGGCTGCACTGGTGCTGTGCCTGGCACAAGCTGGTTATGCTGGAGCTGAGCAGAGCTGTTCTGTAATGTGGGCCAGACTCACACGGACCCACATCTATGCTAATCCATGTCAGGCTGTGCTGGAGTCCAGCCTGGGCCCTCACACCTGTGGGCTGTGCCCTTGCCACACTGGAACAGAGCCCACATCGGTACCAAGCCGTGCCAGATGTGCCCGAACACAGTTAAGGCCACACCCGTGTAGGGCTGAGCCAGACGATGCCAAGGCAGAGCACACATCTGCGTCAGGATGTTCCACACCACTGCTGGGCCGTGCTAGAGACAAGCCAACCCAGTCGGGCTGGGCTGTGCCGGTGCCAGGCTGTGCGGCGCCGATCTGTGCCGGCCCGGGTTGGTGCCGGTGCCGGGGCCAGGTTGGTGCCGGTCGGGGCCGGGTTGGTGCCGGGCCGGGTTGGTGCCGGTGCCGGGGCCAGGTTGGTGCCGGTCGCGGCCGGGTTGGTGCCGGGCCGGGTTGGTGCCGGGCCAGGTTGGTGCCGGGTTGGTGCCGGG
>VXBR01004656.1:50082-69621 GCA_013400215.1 Cisticola juncidis
GATGCGGGGCGAGGGCTTGGGGAAGGTCAGGTGGGAGAGTACATGAGGAGGGGAGCAGGACCCGAAGAAAGGGTCCCGGAGTTTAGGTATGGGAGACGACTCTTGTCATATTGGGAGAGAGCAGAGGTCCTGGCTGGCATATAGACATGCCGGGGTGGGGGCAGGTCCAAACAGGAGTCACTATCTCCACTCTCTGCACACCCTCTGCTCCCTCCTCTCTCCCCCAGCTCCATTTCCAGCTCCACAGCCCATTTTTCTGCTCCAATAACTTGCTGTGGAGGCCCTGGGCTGGGATGAGCACACAACCCTCCCAGAGGACTGACCAGAGACTGGGACAGGGAAACACAACCCCATCTCTTCCTCTGTGCCACCCCCAGCCCTAAACCTCTCCTTACACCATAACTCCCCCCATGGTCACCCCCAGGATCTTTGTCAACCGGAGCCTGGCGCTGGAGAAGATCAAGTGCTTTGGCTTTGACATGGACTACACCTTGGCCAGTGCGTTTTTTGGGGGGGTAAGGCAGGGTGGGGTAGTGGTGGGATTCCCTGAGCCGGTGCCCACATCCTGCTTTCTCCCCTGCAGTGTACAAGTCCCCTGACTATGAGGAGCTGGCCTTCGCCCTGTTGCTGGAGCACCTTGTTGCCATTGGGTACCCTCCTGAGATACTTGCCTACAAATATGATCCAACCTTTCCCACCCGGTCAGTTTGTGGAGGAAGTCCCAGAGACAGGGGAGGGAAAGTGAGCCCCCCACCCACTGACAGCTGTGTGGTGCAGGGGGCTGGTGTTTGATGCCATGTATGGGAACCTGCTGAAGGTGGATTCCCACGGGAACCTGCTGGTCTGTGCCCATGGCTTCCGCTTCCTCAAGGGGTGAGTCTGGGAATTCACCACCTCTTGGGTAGGGGGAAGTTGAGGGGTCCCTCAGGGTAGAGTGCAGCTCCATGCTCCCTCCCCAGAGCCGAAATCCTCCACTATTACCCCAACAAGTTCATCCAGCGGGATGACATGAAGCGCTTCCACATCCTCAACACCCTCTTCAACCTCACAGGTGAGTGAGAACCCCCATTGTCCTGGCCTTCCCACCACCCTGGGGTGCTGTCTTGCCTTGCACCCCCTCTCACACACCCCTCCCCCACAGAGGCCCACCTCTATGCCTGTCTTGTGGACTTTTTCACCAACTGCTCCAGATATGTCAAGTAAGAGGGAGGGGGTAGGTGGGGCCTTGGTATTGGATCAGACGGGGTAAATCTTTGGGGGAGTTTCCATTAGCAGGGCAGCCCATTCACCCCCCTCCATTCCTGACTGTTGCAGCTGTGACACCGGCTACAAGCATGGGAACCTCTTCATGTCCTTCCGCAGCATGTTCCAGGATGTGCGTGAGGCCATGGACCACGTCCACCTCTCTGTGGGTGCAATGGGGAGGGCCTAGTGGTGGTGGGTGCTGAGAGTGCTGGGGTTTTTCCACATGCACACCCTGGGAGATTTTGGCCAATTCCACCTCACCCCTTCTGCAGGGCTGCCTCAAGGAGAAGACACTGGAGAACCTGGAGAAATACGTGGTGAAGGATGTGAGTTGTGCAGACCCCTGTGGACCCCTCCCAGCTCTGCTCCCCTCAGTCACTTCCTGCTGGCTGCTTCTGTGCTCCCCCCACATTGACTTGCCCCTCACTAGCCCCGTGTACCACTGCTGCTGAGCCGCATGAAGGAGGTGGGAAAGGTCTTCCTGGCCACCAACAGTGACTACACCTACACTGATGTGAGTAGGGAGTGTCCATGTCTCTCACCACTAGGTCCAGCCTGCCCTGGGTGGGGGAGGCAGAGGGGATGTGTTGAAGCACAGGCAGGTTCTACCTTTTCTGGGGACAGCAGTGATGATGCCAGATGTCTTTGCAGGCCATCATGTCCTACCTGTTTGACTTCAGCAACGAGGACAAGGTGAGTCTGTCCCCAGTGTGGGCTGGGTGGGATGCGCAGGGTGCCATCAGCATCCTCTTGACCCCCTCCCGGCATCCACAGGCTGACGTCCCACAGCGCCCCTGGAGGTCCTATTTCGACCTGATTGTGGTGGACACCCGCAAGCCCCTCTTCTTTGCTGAGGGCACTGTCCTGCGCCAAGTCGACACGGTGGGACCTCTCCCGTGCTGAAGGGCCAGTTGGGGTGGTGGGCAGTATTTAGGCACTGAGGGGGCTCCCCTGGTTACAGCAAGGTAGATTCATGGCTGGTTGGACACAAAGCAGGCACAGATAACAGTGTCCCCATCCTGGGGTCCTTTTGCCCTGCAGGACACGGGGAAGCTACGCATTGGGACATACACTGGCCCCCTCCAGCACTGTGCTGTCTATTCTGGTGGTAAGCGCCCAGCTGGGCTCTGTCTGCGCTCTGGGGGCAGCATAGGGGAATATGCCCATCGCCCCCCCCATTAACCCCCGGCTGTCACAGGCTCCTCAGATGTGGTGTGTGACCTCCTGGGTGTGAAGGGCAAAGACATCCTCTATATGGGGGACCACATCTTTGGGGACATCCTCAAGTCTAAGAAGCGGCAGGGCTGGCGCACCTTTCTGGTGGTTCCTGAGCTGGCCCGTGAGCTGCAGGTCTGGACGGAGAAGAGTGGTGAGCAGTGCTGGGTTGGGGACACAGACTTTGCCATGCAAGGGGAGGAGGCCTGGAGCCTCCTACACCCCTCGATGGCAAAACTGCCTCAGTGGGCTGGCCATGCCCTGTCTCGGTTGTGCTGGGCAGTGGGTGATGCTTCTGCTCTGAGCTGGCCCTGTTGCCCTTGCAGAGCTGTTTGAGGAGCTGCGGAGCCTGGATGTCTTCCTGGCCGAGCTATACCAGTGAGTTGGCTGGGGTGGGAGACAGACAGAGGTGGGAGCACCTGTGGGGAACCCTCCAGGTGAACCGTTAGCTGGGTCTGTTCTATTCCAGGCACTTGGACAGTGGCAGTAATGAGCGCCCAGACATCAGCTCCATCAAGCGTCGGATCCAGGTGACACCCAGGACGCTATCCCAGCTGACACACATCTCAGCTCATCCCCCTGCCACAACTCCCTCTGTGGGGGGAGGGGCAGGGGCTGTTAAGTGCCCTGACTGTCCTGCTGCACCCACAGAAAGTCACACATGAGATGGACATGTGCTATGGGAAGATGGGCAGCCTCTTCCGCTGCGGCTCACGTCAGACACTCTTTGCCAACCAGCTGATGCGCTATGCAGACCTCTACGCTGCCTCCTTCATCAACTTCCTCTATTATCCCTTCAGCTACCTCTTCCGGGCACCCCCTGTCCTGGTACGCAGCCCCGAGCCCCTGCTAGTCACCCGCTGTGCCTCAGTTTCCCTACCTGCCCGAGGGGGGCATGGGGCTGACAGAGGTGTTGGGTGGGCACCCAACCCCTTGTTGGCTGGTGCCAGCCTCTCTCTGGGAGCCTTGTCCACCCACCCACAGATGGCCCATGAGTCAACAGTGGAGCACACTCGCCTGGACTCAGGGGATGCGGTCACTGCCCTTCCTCCCTGGCTGGTCCAGCATGGTGATCCTAGCCAGCAGGTGAGTGCAGGGAACAGAGGGGCAGAAGGACACGGGCATCCTACCACCCTGATGCCCTTGAGATCCTGTGCCCACTGAGCCCCTCCTGCACTGTCTCAGGTCCCCCAGGACTCAAGTGGGGAGGATGAAGATGATGGAGAAGCCTAAGCATACCCCAACTGCTGCCATGCCAGGTGCCAGACCCAGGAGGGCATTCAGTGGCCCTGTACCACTTGCACTACCAGATCGAAGCCACTCATGACCAGCTACCACCTCTGGTGGCCACAGGATGGCTGGTGACTGACCACGGCCCCTGACTCATGGTCCCTGTCACACCTGTCCCTGGGCAGTTGGGACCTTCTCCTGACTGTGCCCAGAGACAGGAGAGGGCCCACCACAAGCCTGCTAGCTCCTGCCCCTTTAACCTCTCCCACCAGCTCAATGCCAGCCTGGGGCCATCCAACACCAGATTGAACAGGCAGTGCCACTGCTGCAGTATCACTGGAAGCCCCACTGCAGCAGTTGGGGTCCCAGCAGCTCCTGCCTCTTTAGCCTCTGAGCCTGGCCATGAGCACTGCAGTGCTGGGTGGAGGGGATGGGGCTCTAGAGGTGACAGCTGTTTCAGTGGAACCCCCTTACCTGCTGTTCCTCTATTCTTTTTTCTACCCTTTTCTATTTATAAAAGATACTTAAAATTCCTGGCACTGCAGAGACATAAAATTGGCTGCTTTAATGGAAAACTGCCTTGTCCCTGCACCTGAGAGGTGGAGGCAAATGGCAGTCTCCAAATCCTTGTCCAGCAGCTGGGACAAGTGCAGGCCCCTGGGGAGAAGGTGGCAGCCCTGAGCTATCCCCACCTCTGCAGTGGGGGCCATGCCAGCAGTGCTTCACAGACCGGAGCCAGTCCCATGCCAGAACTCCAGCACACTGCTCTGAGATTTCTGCCAGCATCCATGACTCAACAGAGATGCTGAGCCAAGGCTGGGGTTGGGTGCATTGTGAGGAAGAGGGGAGGCAAAAGAGCATGATGGGGCCAGGACCACTGCTTGCTGTGGCGGGGTGCATGACAGTAGGGCTCCCCCACCTTCTGCAGCTGCCATATGATCACTGTTCACAGCAGAGAGCCCCTGCCAATCCCCTCACCAGTCTCTTGCCTGGTACCTTGTGCTGCTGCCTGCTCCAAGTGCAGGGACAGCAGCAGAGGGGGCCTGAGTGCACTTACAGGGCTCATCTGGCCCCAGACCTAAACCATGTTCCAGAGTTAGGGGCCTGGCCTGCTGCTCCCCAAGGTC
Organism: Cisticola juncidis; assembly: GCA_013400215.1. Classification (NCBI taxonomy): domain Eukaryota; kingdom Metazoa; phylum Chordata; class Aves; order Passeriformes; family Cisticolidae; genus Cisticola; species Cisticola juncidis. Next base: position 54,900 of record VXBR01004656.1, read on the forward strand.
CCCTGCAACTCTTGGTGCTGCTGTCAGTCTCGGGGCCTGCACAGAAGCTGCTGGGGCACTGCAGGTCTCCCAGCCCCTCAGAGCTGTTGCAACCACCTGTGCCTCCAGACACCGTGTCTGTATATATGCCTCTCAGCAGGGGACATAGAGATGCTGTCCAGGTAGGGCGGTTCCAGAACGAGGCAGTTCCAGACCAAATTGCTCAGGACATTGCTTCTGAACACCGGGAGGTACCTGGAACATCGCAGTCCAACCAAGACCATTCTACAGCAGGAAAATCAGAGTGTGTGTCATGTGATAGAGAAGCTGAGGGCAGTCCTGGGGGACACAACCCCAGGAGACAAAGCTGGTGCCTCTACACCACTCACTAGCCCACACACATCTCTACTGCAAGTTTTACTATATTTAAACCAACATTTAGATATTTGATACAGGCTTATTCTGTGCCATCCCCGCCCTTCTACATCTGAGGGGCAGCAAGAGCAGTCAGGGGCGTGCGTATGAGACAGCACGGTGGGCAGGCAGCCTGCCCCTGCTGGGAACCCCTCAGGAGCTCTTGAGGGGATATGAACTCAAACCCTCCAGCTCTGTCACTTCTGGCAAAGCCGTGTTTTTCCGGAATAAGAAGCAAGTCTCCTCCTCAGCATCCAGGATTTCGCTAAGGGATGACACCACAGGGTCGTGGTCCTTCAGCATCTCTGGGTAGAGACTCCTAGCCCTCTCAATTCGTAGTGAGCGGCGCACAGGTGTCAGAAATTTCAATTCTGGGCCTTCCAGGAATTCCCTTCCTCTATGGAGAGGACAAGAGCCTTTGGTAAACCCTGCAGAGGACCACTGGCATGGAGGGTGTGTGCTACCCAGGAGCAGGAGGTTCAGCTTACCTGGATGCAGATGTAACCTGTAACTTGACTGAGAGGGGAAGGGAGGTCACAGACCTCCCCACCAGGTCTGGAGTTGATTCTGTGGGCTGCCTCTCACCTGGACAAGGCATTGTAGGCTCCCAAGGAATGGGTTCTTCTGCTTTTTCTCCTGGCAGGAGAGGAAAAGGGCAATACAGTTGCAGAGAGCAGCTGTTGGAGAGAGATAACACCTACCCACTCTGGACAGGGGCGGGTGCCTGCCTGCCGAGACTTGCTGGGCCAGGACCCTCCCTAGCCCGGGCAGAGTAACAGTGTCCCATTTTTCAGATCAGGATTCCAGACTTTCACAACCCTCATCAGGAGGGACGCAAGGTGCTCGGACAGACTGTAAACTGTGTTGCTTCCTGGCTGGCAACACCAGGGAGCCCCCACCTGCTCATGCTCCAGTCAACTCCACAGCACATAGATTACCTTCCAATTTTTGGCCTGCATCCTTCAAAATATTGAGAGCAGTTTCCCTGAGCTCCTCGATTGGCTGCGGGAAAAGCAGAACATGGGTCAGGGCAGGTCTGGCATGGGAATGGAGACCAGAGTTACAGCTGAATAGGAGGAAAGACTTTTGCTGCACCAGAAAACCCTGTGCTGAGGACAGCAGGAAGAGGCTGCAGGATTCCCCTTTGCCCAGAGGGATCCATCAGCACCTAGTACAGCTGTCCAGGTCCCCACCCTGCATAGGCACATCCTTCATGGGCATATCCTGGAGCATGGAATGGGACTGGCAGCTCTGAAGGACTTTTACACCAGTGACTAATGATGCTAAACTCATTCCAAAACCTGGCCCTTGGATCTCGAGGAAGCCCTCCAGAGCAGAGGCAGGGAACACAGGGAGCTGGCATGCCCCACTCACCTCAGCCCCAGCACTGACTGCTTCTCTGTACAGCTGCAACACATCAAAGGGGCCATTCCGGGCCAGCAGCTTTGCTTGGCAGATCCAGAATTTGGCAAATTTCTCTGCCTGGGGCACAAGGGACAGCACTGCTGCGAGTTCCTCTGCATGGACACCCTGCAAGGGCAAGGGTAAAGGCCTAAAGAAAGATGTCCATGACATGGACAAGTGTGTGCACCAAGAAGCAGTCTGTGCCTGACCACAGCTCCCAGCACTCTTCAGGAGGGCCTCAAAAGTCTGGATTTGCAAGTCTCCTACATAACTATGGCAGATAAAAGCTGTCCTGCCTCTATCTTCCCCTTGGATAATTGAGTCTAGTATTACAGAGGGGTGTCAAAGGATAGACTCAAGTGCTGGCATTAACTGGGGGCCAGTAAACCCTGGAGGAGGGCTAGCAGTCTGTGTTCCCAGCCACTGTTGCCTACCAAGGCTCTACCTCAAGCTGACATTCACCATGGATCTACTGCAAGTTGGTTCAATCAGCCTGGGCTGCTGCTGCAGACTGCACTGCAGACTGCCCTGAGGTTCCAGGACATTGTCAGTGACATACACAAGGTCCATGCTGGCTTTAGCTGGGGTAGAATTAATTTCCTTCCCAGTGGTTGGTATGAAGCTGTAGTTGAGATTTGTGATAAACACAAATGTGATGATAAGAGGTATTTTCATTATTGCTGAGCAGGATTTACACAGAACCAAGGTCTTTTCTACTTTTTGTGCTGTGACACTGGCAAGGAGGCTGGGGATGTGTGGGAAGCTGAGAGGAGACACAGCCAGGAGAGGTGACTCCAACAGATCAAAGAGATATTCCAGACCCTATTTCCAATATATAAAGTGGGGAGACATTTGGAGTGATGCTGTTTGCCTTCCCAAGTCACCACTGCACATGATGGGGTGCTGCTCTCCTGGAGGTGGTAGAACACTTGCCTGACCATGAGAAGCAGGGAGCAATGTTTTGCTTTGCTTGTGTGCGCAGCTTTTGCTTTCTCAATCAAACTGTGTTTATCTCAACCCATGAATTCTTTGTCTTTTACCCTTATGATTCTCTCCCCAGTCTTGCTGGTGGAGGACTGTGTGAGCAGCTGTGTGGGGCTTGGCTGCTGGCTGAGCTTGCTGCTGGTTAAACCACAACAGTCTTTTTTGACACAGTACCTCTCCTTTCTCCCAGTCAGCACAGCTCACTGCATGCCTTTGCCTACCCATAACATTATGAGGACTTTTAATTTCCTATGTTTCCCCTCTGGTAACTGAACACTTGTTCCCAACCCCTCCTAGCTACTGGAGGGACGTCGCCCTCATCCCCCACCATGTTCCAGGAGAGGAAACGCTCATTCAAGCAGCTCCTTTCCCATTCTCACCTCCTCAATCAGCTTCAGGCACTCAGTTAATACATGGCTGATCTTCACTTGGCAGTGCTGCTGTGGATTCTCTTGTTTCTCTTTAGCTTCGACCTTTCTGCAGGATGGCTTCACTGCCTGCTTCTGAAGCAGTGCCATCGGTGGCCGCTTGTATTTCTTGCCTTTGGATGCCAACCACTCCTCCAGCTGTTTCCTGTCCAAGGATGGAGAGATCACAGTTACCATTCCAGTAGCTTGGCAAGAGCTGGCTGTTTTTCCTTGGAATCTTCCTTGTAACTGGATTTTTTAGAGATTGCGGGCATGATGTGCTGTGGAATGAGATTTGAGCTATCCCAAACTGGGCCTCAGATGTGGGCCCGTGTACAAGTAGATAAGCTTGTGGCACAGTTTAGGTTAAGGTGTGTGTATGGATTAGATGGGACAGATAGAGTAGAATCACAGTAGCTGCCTTAAACTAAGATTGTTTACATTTTTGTTCACGCTGAATGCCAATTAGAATGCACTTGCAATTGTACATTTCACACTGTATAAAACCAGCCATTTTGAGAATAAAAAGGAGAACATATGATCTGACCATATTGGTTGTACCGTGCGTTGCTCTGTCCAGCCCCCATTAATAGAGCCCTGGCAATACTGTTGGCACCTGCAACCAGGAACTGTTTTGTTTGCTTAGATGTAGAATTTTATTACGCTTTGATGTGGATTTTTTGTTTATTTCTTTTTGCTTAGATGCAGAATTTTGAATTTTTATTTTTTCGTTTAAATATAAATTTTGCTTGGACATGGTAAAGAGACTCTGGGCTTGGTGTACTCTGTAACCCTGTGCAAAAGCTCGGATTGCATATCCGACCCGGCCACAGAGCAGTGATGAGCTTACAGAGCTGCAGGCTGCAAGCGTGACCCGTCTGCTTCACCTGGAGGGGAACAGCAGCACGCAGTGGAGAGGAGAGGTAAGTGGCCGTACGTGAGACAAAGGAATCGAAAGTAAAAATGGAAAAGGAGTATAAACTTCTCAGGAGCATTGTCTCTAAAAGAGGTGAAAAAATAAAAGAAATTCATATAGAGCAATTAGACCTATTGCGGAGGAAAAAAATAGGTGACTTGTCATGGGATTCAGCAATTTCGCGAGGAAAAGAAAGTAAGGTGGCAATAGATATGGGTGCAGTTTGGAAAAAGGTGATAAATACTTTGCAAATATTCGCAGCTGAACGGAGGGCGGCTCAGGCAGCGATTCAGGCTTTGGAAGGGGCGGTGCCGCCGCCATCCGGTCGGGAGATGCCTGCTGCCGAACCAAAAGAGCTGCAAAAACCATCTGGAGTTGCAAGGTTCTTTGGTATTAGTTCCACACATCCCGTGAGAGGAAACGCAGCCCCGGTGTGCTCCTCCCTGCGCGATGTAGTGAATACAATCGCGAGCCATGGGAGCCGAGCACCGAAAGTGCTGCCGTTGGCACTCGGGGACAAAGAGGACAAGCAGGAGGTGGCCCAGTCGCCAAGCTCAGGGGGCGCGGTGAAAGATGAGGAGCCAGGCGGGGCCGAAGGCGGAACGGGCCTGGCGCAAATGACGCAGCAGAGAGGGGGAGTTCGGGGCTGTGCGAAGCAAAAACAGAGCGATGAAACTGACGTAACTAGTCGATTATCCAAAGTACTGTTCACTTGAAACTATTTGTGCCTGGCAGAAGGAAGAGAAGAGCCTGCGGTTGCCATACGTCACCATGCAATTAAAGAGGGAAGACCACAAGCGATTCCAAGGCTTTATGTGTATCACAAACACATGCAAACGGGTGAATGGCAGGGACAGAGTCCTGTGCTGTTTAATGGTTGTGGATATATATGTGTCTTTCCACAGGAGAAGCAGGACCTGTTTGGGTGCTGAGCCAATTTACCCGTGCATGTCCACAGTCAGAGATACCAGCTAACAGTGATAACCACAGTGACAGTAGTGACTTACCTGGAGTACCTTGTGAAGACCCTGAGACTGCTGAAAATTGACTTTTGAATTAGAAAAAATAGTTATACAGTTACAGTTATAAGATTAAGTTTAGCGATAAGTCATTTTTAGTATTTAAGACTAAATAATAAGCAGGTGCTGTTTGTTTTGCTTTTCTACCAGAGACAACCAAAACAATGAATAGAATGTTAGGTGTTGGAATGTTTGTTTTAGTTAGTCTCCCTTTAGCCAACTTCAGCTGCTTAGAAAGAATAAGAAAGTACATCTATCTCAGAAACACACCTGAGCTCTAGACTGGGAAAGGAAAACTCTCTCAAGCATAAGCCTTGAGGCTAAAGCACGAGAGTGGCCACACACTCTCCTTCTACTTACTGAATCAATGGGAGAGGAACCCAGGGTGGCACTCAACATCATCTCCAACCCCTTCCTTTTTAGGGCATCAACCTCCCAATAAGCTTTTGCTGATAAAAGACTTTGGACTCTGTTTTCAGTAGGATAGTGCTGGCTCACCCAGTCAAATCCTTTAAACTCTGCTGTTTCCTGGAGGAAGGACTCAGATGGCCAGAGCTGCTACTTACTTACGATCTGCAGCTGATGGGATCCTTGGAATGCACCTAGCCTGCATGCCGCTTGCCTTTGGCAGCTCTGGTTTAAGCTGATTTCTCCTACTCAAATCATCCTTAAGTACATGAGTTTTGGAATTGTGTATGCTGGGAGACTGGTTTGGGTGACCTGTCCCTTGGGATGCTGCTGTGTGTCCAGGAGGCACCACCTTCATGTCCTTCCTGTCCATCCCCTCTTTAACTAGGGGCCTTGATGATGGCAAAGTGACACTTGGGTTCAGGCTGGATTTCAGGTTTGTGGAGCCCTGGGGCTTGCCCATGGTGGGAGGCTTGGTGGGAAATCTTCTCACTGGGAGAGGTTGGCTGTGGTGCTTAAGACTTTCCCCTGGAGCTGTGCCAAGTTGCATCATCATGGTAGTTTTTCCCTGGTTTCTCCCTGGGGTTTTATGTAGCAAATTAGCAGAAGCAGGAAGGAACTGAGATGGCTGCAGTAGCTGAGTTCTGATACTTGTATTTTGAGATATGCTCTTTGATTCTGGCAGGGTTTTCCTGAATTTATCCAGAACTGGCTCTTCCTTAGCCTGGTGGTTACTAATTCTGTATTTTGGACCCAGAACAGGCCTTAATGGTACAGCTGAGCTTTGCTTGTGGGCCAAGACGCACTTCTTCAGGAGACTGTTTGCATCAGATTGGAAAGTTCTGGTCAGCTCCAGGGATGTGGAGGCTCGTGGGTCGAGGTTTTCCTTGTGGCAGACCAGCCTGTCCTGCAGCCCCTCATTCAGGGAGTGAGGTGCCCCAGAAGGAGGGTGGTCACTTCCCACCTGAGATGCTGCTGCAGTGACAGCCTCCTGGTTCTTTTCTGGATTTAGGTGACCAGAGCTTGAAGGTGGGACCCTGTCTCTAGCCTGTGCAGAAGCAGGAAGTGTCCCATTGTTCCCTGGCTGCACCTGATGCACCCCTCCTGCTCTCTGGGATGTATTTGAAGGCTTCTTCTGAGCAGTGTGGCCAGTGTGCTGCTTGCCATCCTCTTGAGCACCCTCCATCACATTCTCAAGAACATCCTTCTTGTTCCTGTCAAACTGTAAAGACAAAGCAGCCCTTAGCTCCAAGGAGAGTGCAGCTTGGTCAGACCCTGACAGCTGGCCCAGGAGACAGTCAAGCAACAAAGCAGCTGTCAACACAACAATAACATAACACCCACCAGGACATGGGCAAAGGATCAGTCTCCCAAACCAAAACTCCTAAGCTAAACTCCTTTGAAAAATAGAAAATAGACTCATTGCCAGCTATTTAGCAATCTGTTGTGTGTTCCCCATTTGGAGTCAGGAACTCATGACCCTGAGTTGGGGATGTGGTTTTCAAAGCAAGTTACAGATCTGAATTGCAGCCAAGATGAAACATTATGATGACTGAAGTACATTCTCTTGTGACCCTATAAGCAAGTGATCCTAAGTGAGACCTTTTTGCTCTCTTGTGTGGGCTGTGACCAGCATCTTCCTCTGAGTGGGGCTTCTCAGAGCCAGCAAACTCCCATGTTTTCTGTACTTGGAGGAACAGCAAATGGTGTCAATAGAGCCTGGGCTGATACCTCCTTTCCCCAAGGCTCAACCTTTTGTCTCTTGAGAAGATGCAATGGCACCAACATGAGTCTTTCACTGAATTTGAGGGGTATTTTTCACAGATATATAACTTGCACAAACTCTTTAGGTCTATGCATGTGTAGGTACACTAGAGCAAATGTTCCATGAATGTGACTTTCCTATGTCCTTGAGTACTTTCGATTTTTAAGTCAGGCTTGTAAGCAAGTTATTATTGTGCTACAGTAAATTCTATATGAATCCTTTGTTAAATTGTTTGACTTAACCTATTCATTAAGTGCTGTCAAGTTTAAGGGCTGTTAGAACCTTCAGGCCTAAACTGTTGGTTGAGCCCAGTGCTCACATTAGCAAGGCTGTCTGCTCTGAATCTTGTGACTCAATGAACCTTCCTTATCCCTTTTTATCCTTACCCGTTTTTCCCTTTGCCTGCCCCACTCCCCCAGCCTCTGAATCATGATTTTTAAAGAGTTAAGATTTTAGCTAAGGGTTAGAAGCAATTTATCACGACCAAGATGTAAATCAGATAAGCAAATGGTAGGTTAATGATTATTAGATGCTTAAGCTAGAGCTAGTTTTTATATTACTTGCTATTGTGAGCTTGTTTATGGAAGAAAGTGGTGTAAGTAAACTGCTATAAGAACAGATTGAAACCAGTGAGAACAATGCCCAGCACCTGGACTCTATACCAATCAATCATGAAGCAGGGGGCCTTGGATTGTGTCAGAGGGTTAGAGACCTGATGAAGACTTTCCTGACTTCATCCTTTGACACCACTGACCCAATTCGAGACCAGCAACCCAATTCAAGAGAAGAACTGTGCATGCGTGAAGGACTAATAACCTCATTTTAATACAGAACGGGAATGGGAGGTGCTGAGGTTATGCATATGTGTTGTATGTAAGATCTTAGGAAATAAACAGAGGGAAAGGAACCTTGTTCGGGGCGGTCACGCCTTTTGGTGATGGCTCCTGTGCCACCCACTGATGAATAAACATATCACTTTCCAACTTTAATTCATTAGAGGGTCTTTGTGATCATATCGGTTTTTAATGATTCACCTCCACATAGATAATTTTTGCATAGGTTTTGGTTTTAGATTGATTGATTTTAGATTTTAGCTTGTTTTTTCTCTACGTGCTTTAACCATCCAGTAAGTAGTAGAGTGAACCTTGACAATGAACTTTGTCATGCTTTCACTTTTACATTAAACCTACTTTTGCTGATACCTTTTCCAGATTCTTTAAGCAACCATAAAACACTCACTCACACAGATTCACTTAAAGCATGAAAGACTCAAACTTCCTACTTACATGCTTGAGTTTAGAAACTGGTTCTAAGGGTAAATTCAGGTGATTAGTCCAGTCCTTTAAAAAGGGTCTGTAAAAATCCAACAAGTTATCAGGTTATTTAACAAATTATCAGGTTATTTATCAGCCATAAGAAAAGCAGAAAGAGTTAGATATTTAACCTACTGCTGGTTGTCTCAGACACAGGAGCTTAGGAGTAGCTTTCAGAAATCAAAAACCTGTCAAGGAACACCACATACTACTAATTCTTTTTCTTTTGCGTGGCAACAGAAAAGCAACACTTTCTGTTAGACATTAACATCCAAGGTTGTCACAAAACTTCCATAGACAACAAAACTAACTAAAATGACTACTGCAGGCAGTGGTCTGACAGGTAGTGGGTTTGGAGGCTCCCAAGCTGCCGTGTGTGTCACAGAAAGCTGAAGTCTTGCTGCTGCCGTGCTGCAGGTTATAGTGGGGCCTCAGAGAATCCTGACCAGAGCTTACTGCAGTGTGGCTGATCCATAAGCCCTGCAGCTGTCCAGGCACTGCAGCTAAGTAGGAAGGTGAGGCAGCAGGCCACTGTCAGCTCCCACAGTTCTGTCCTCCCCTCCTCCTCCATAGAGAACTGGAGCCCTTTGACAGCAGCCAGTTGTGGAGTCCCCACATCCCTCTGCTCCAGGGCAGCAGCTCAGTGCTCTGGGAAAATTAATGCCTGTGTAAGGTTCTTTTCTGTAGAAAGAGCCTAGAGAGTGAGGGGACCATCCTCTGCTCTGCCCAAGTGCTGCACTATGCCAAAAAGAAAGGTCATGAATCTTTTCTCATTTCTATTGTATTAGTGGTGTTTCCCAGAGCCTGGCGACAGGAACTGATTTGCTCTTTGTGCTTTTTTATCCTGCTTTGTTTCCTGACAGATGCACAGAAATTGCCCCTATGATATTAACATATTCCAAAGGCCACTGGAAGCTACCATTAAAAACTGGTGGTAAGATTCCCATCAACCTTTACTCGAGATCTGGTTCCAAATCTGAATTTTTAACAGCAAGGCTTGTTCTGCCCCAGCCAGGAGCTGAGATGAGAAAGTGTCACAGAGTCTCATAAAATACGCAGAAGAAACACCATCAGCCACTGGGAAATGTCAGCACTCAAACCATTCCTTTGCTCCTGCTGCCAGTAACACTAGACTGGTGCCAGGGTGCTGTAGGGACAGAGCCCAGACAGCAAGGCCCTGGCAGGAGCTGGTTCTTTGTACGCAGGCCAGAAAAGGTAGACACTGGCCAGTGGGGAGAGCCAGCTATACCTCAGACCTTTACATATCATCTCATCCAAGCCAAACATCCTCCTAACTTACTTTGCACTTGGGCATTTCAGCCTTTCCTTGGCTGCTTGGCAGTCCTGCAGCCTCCTCCTTCCTTGTGCTGCAGAGAGATGACAGGAAACACAGCACACACAGCATGGTCTCAGTACTTAAAGAATGAGTACTTACAACAATGGACTCTTACTCTCAAATACTACATTGCACACCTCTCAACCTCCTTGCCAGAGGAGCAATGCTGTTCCCAGAAACTCCCATGCACATGATACTGCCCAGAGGCTCATTTGCACTTAAGCTTCCTGACCCTCAGTGTGATACCACTCAGCGCCTCAACTGTGCACGGCAACTGTGCTCCTGCAGTTTGCAGAAGGAAAGGGGAGATGCTGCCCATTATTCCATTTTAGCTGTGTACCCGCAGGCCTGCACCCACTAGCAGCCAAGCCCTCTTCTAACACAGGTAAGAGGGAAAAGCAAGGAGTGTCTCAACAGGAGGGCAGAGAATACTTCTGACACACCCAGTTTAGCTTCGGCACCACGGCATCTCACAGCCAGAGACCAGCATCACTCCATCCCCAGAGCCCTGGTCCTTAACACTCTCCCAGTCTCACACGATCACCCACATCTCACCCTGGGCTTCAGGGACATGCCAAGCTCCCCCTGCCCTCTGCTTCCCAAGGCTTCCACAGAGCCCCAAGAGCAGCACGAACCACCAACACACCCCCAATCCTCACACACTGCCTTCTCCCATACCGCGTCTCTGGGCTCGTTTTGTGGGCACCTCCCGCGGGTTCGCACACCCTCACCCACACCGCCCCCACTCAGCCTCCCTGCCAGGGCCTCAGGAGCCCCTCAGGCCGCCCCTGACACGTCGCCATAGGCCTGTCTTTGCCCGCCTCCAGTCCAGCGCTCCCACAGGACTCGCAGCCTCCCCACGAGGTACTCGCCCCAGGGGGTCCGCAGGTCGCAGCGCCCCCGCATCCCAGGGCCTCAAAGCTCCGTTCTCCTCCGCCCCCACAGGCCCCTCCGCCGCCCGCAGCCCCCAGTACCGGGACCCCTCAGATCCAGCTCGGAGGCTCCCGGCCCCTCACCAGCCGCTACCGCCACCTCCATGGCGGGCGCCGCCGCAGTACTACCAGCGGCACGTCCAACAACCGCCACGCCGCCTTTATTGGCCACCGCCTTCTTCAAACCGACCAATGGAGAAAGCCGAACGCCGGCTTTGGCTTCCTTATTGGCTATGGGGAGTAGGGGGCGGGGACAATGCGTCCCCTTGGGCGGTCGCAGCACTGGGCGGGGCCGGGCGCCTGCAGTGACAGGCGTTGCAGCGCCGTGACAGCCACGCCGTGCCACACTGAACCGGGCACCACGGCACGGTGTGCGATGCCGTTCCACGTCTGACTACGCCATGCAGTGCCGTGCAATAACACGCAATGCCACGGCACACTATGTGATGCTGCACCATGCTGTGCCACATGGTAAGGTATGGTGTGGTGTGAAATTGAACGATATGCTACACCACATCATACTATGTGATTCCATGCTACACCCTGTAACGCCACGTCACACCACTCATTGCCCTGCTGCATTGTGGCCCACCACGCCATGTGCTGGCCACAGCTGGGGCAGACGTGACAGTTCCAGGCAGCTGCCAGGGCTGCTGGGCCTCCACCACAGGATGCCCACCCCATTTACCTCCCAGCTATGGTGTGGGCATGGAGATAGAATGGTGGAGGGTCTGCATGGGTCAGGGTGGTTCCTGTGCTGTGGGGTGGCCCTCTACTCCCTGGGTTTTCACCCAAAAAGCCAAAGCAGAAGGATTTTCCTATCCATAATCCCACCCCCCATAAGCAATGAGCTCAGAAATGCTGTCCCAGAAAACTTTTTATTTCAACTTCCATCCACATACAAATTAAATACAAAAATAAATAAGGGGACACAATAAGTAAGTACCAAAGCAAGGGGCAGACATAATAAATAAATAAATACATATTGGGGTGGCTTGAGCCCATGGGGCCCAGAGCTGCTAATTTCACATGAAATGGATGGGGAGGGGGGTTGTGTCCCAGGGGGTTGTACTTAGTACATACAGCCTGAAAACCGGTGACTGCCGGTTGGGTTGATGCAGGGTCCTCACCGCCCACTCAACTCATAGGTAGCAATGTTCACCTGGTCTGGGGTGTTTGTGATGCCGACAGGCTGGCGGGGCTGCAGAGATGTGCAAATGAACCAGCCAGGGAAAGCGGCTGACTCAAAGCGGGTGGTCCCCTCAGCTGGGCTGTCCAGGCGGTAGAAGATGAAGCGGGTCAACTCCACACTCTCAATATCCCTCCTGATGTCAGCTTCCTATAGCCAGGGGGGTGAAATTGAGGTCAAGGTGGAATGGAGCCCCCAGCCCCACAGAGTACAGACTGGTGAGATCCCCCTGCTCACCTCCAGCTGCAGCACGGGCTCAGTGCCACTCATCACACATGACATGTAGAGCTGGTAGCCCTTGATACCCAATGCCACTGGCACCCTTCCAGACCCTGGACCACCCTGTGATGACCGGGGACGGTACAGAGCAATGTTGAGCTTCACTGCAGAGAGAAGGGACAGGTAAATGGGTGGTCCTGGGATTGTGGGGTGGCTCCTGGGTGGTCTTAGGTTTGGGGACAGGGACATTGGGATGGGAGCATATGGTCTCACCTTTCCGTCCAGTAGAAGGTCCCTGCAGGTGCAGGGCCACCAGCTGGGTGGGTGACTCCAGCACAAAGCACTTGTGGTCAATGTCCAGGATGTCGAAGGACTGGGAGCGAGTATAGCGGAAAACAGGTGCCCTGGTATAGCTGCCCTTGATGCATTCAAAGGAGACGGGCTCTGTGGAGAGCAAGACAGTCAGGAGGATGCTGCTCCCAGGTCCAAGAGTATCCCCCAAGAATATCCTCTGGCTAGGGTGACACCCTGACATCACCCTCATACCGAAAATATCATCCAAGAAGCTGCCAAGGTCACTATCAGCAAAGTCCTTGTGTGATGGCTGCTTTAGGAGCTTGGTCACAGCAACCACCAGGATGGCAGCCTGGCGAAAGGTCCTGGAAAGGTGTCCTTCTGTCACTGTCACCTGGATGCCCACCCCAGGCGATGTCACCTCCAAGTCCAGTCGGGGCTTCTGGGGAAGAAAGGGGATGCAGGGTGAGAGCCTGGCTTCCATACGACATGGACTCCACCACTCCCACAGCCCCAGCGTTCCAGTGTTACCTTCTGCGGGCAGGGACAGTTGGGGCCATACAACGTCTCCTCGTTCAGGCTGAAAGGCAAAGGGAGATGTTGAAGTCAAGGTCAGGAATGCAGCATCACATCCCCAAAGTCCTCTCCGGCATATCTTTTCTTACCTGCTGCTCTCAAGTGTGTCCAAATCAGGGACAAATGCCATTGCTGCCAATGACTGCAGAGTCCTGGGCAGAGACTTCACAGTACCTGCAAACTTCTGAGGCACTTGGCTGCCTGCTCCTGCCTATCCTGCCTGCAGTGCTGCTTGGCTGCTCTCTGAGCCTGGTGTCAGCGTGGCTGGTTTTCAAGAGTCCCTAGAAGGAAGCGCCGTCAGAGCGGGATTTCCAGGTTTCGCAACCCCCAGTTTTGCCCAATTTCTCTGTTGAGACTGAAGGGCTGCGGGGGTTGATTGCCCCCAAGCAGTGCAGTGGGAAGCTGGAGCATAGAGCAAAGCAGGAGATGCTCCAGGACCAGAGTGTGGGGTAGAGCAGGGAATTATTTGGAGCTGGGTTGTGGGGCAGAGCAGAAGGATGCTCCAGGGCTGGTGTGTGGGAAAGAAAACAGAGGGGATATTCAGGGCTGATGTGTGGGGCCTGGGACCCTTGCCAGCCTGCCATTCAGCTGACCCATTAGGGAGTTGGACTCACTCAGCCAGCTCTGACCCCAGTCCCAATCCCAGCCCTAGCCCAGCTGTGAGGACACCCACCCCTGTCAGGGCCGGAGATTGTGGGTGTCCCGGAAGGGGCCGGTGGTGCAAGTGCTGCCATTCCACCATTTCTCCACAGCTTCCTCCTGCAATGCCCAGACCCCGGGTGACATGGTCAGCTGTGCCTCCTCTATCACCCCTCTTGTTCTCACTGTCCCAACACCAGTGGGCGCAGGACCCCGCCATCCGCTCCGTTTCTTGTGCCCACTCATGCCACTGTGGGGACATGGCCTTCAGAGTCATGGACACTCCTCTAAGGACACTCCTCATCTTCATGGTCCATCCAGTGTGCCAGAGATTGCATCATGCTGAGAGGGCTGGGGATGTGCGTGGCCCAGGCTTGCGTGGACTTGGGCTGTTGGGGTGTTTTCCTGGCACCTGTTTCACTTCCTGAAAGTGCCATCCAGCCCTGCACAGCTCCTGTGGCCGAGACTGGCCCCACCATGACTCACTGCCAGGAAATTGCCAAAAACGCGGAGCTCCCGGAGTACCTCCTGTGCCCTGATGTATTTGCTGGTTGCCACACATGGTGGGATATCTCCAGAAGCCTGAGGTGCCTCAGGGCAAGGGCCTCTTGACTATGACCCAGTGGAGGTCCCTAGGCCATGGCAGAGCTCACCAGGCCACGGTTGGTGTCCTTAAGCCACGACAGGAGTCACCAAGCCATGATGAGGGTTGTGAGCCACGAACCACAGTGGGTGTCCCTGGGCCATACCAAGGGTCTTCAGGCTCTGATGAGAGTTCTTTGCCCATGGCGGGAGTCCCCAGACCATACCAAGGGTGTCCAGGCCATAGTGAGAATTCTCTGGCCACGGTGGGGATCCCCAGACCGTACAGTAGACCCCAGGCCGCGCCGAGCCATGCCGGGCCCGGCCCGCGCTCCGCTCCCCGCCC
>VXBR01004656.1:69888-102286 GCA_013400215.1 Cisticola juncidis
GGGCCCCGCACCCTCCCTGGGCCCTGCTGCGGGGCTGCTTCGTTCCCTTTGCTCGGTTAGGGAATGCTGTCCGAGCCCACGGTGCCTCGCGGAGATGTCTGGTGGCTTCTGGTGGGCCTGAGTCGGCCGTGTAGCAGCCACAGAGGGTCTGACCCGGCCTTGCCCGCCCTAAGGCCCGCGCCTGCCGCGAGCTCGAAGGCGCCCGGTCCTGGATAAACTGTGGCTGTAGCCGGCGGCTCTGGCTCCGGCATTTCCTGGAAGGTGGAATTTGTGCTGTTTTTAACCTAGAAAGTATTCCTAAGTCGCAAGTCGTTACCAAGTACCTGCCATCTAGGCTGACGTCCCCATCCCGGCTGTGAGTAGGTCACATTTAGCACGTTAATCTGCTTATTGGCACGCTCTGGGCCGTCACCTCTTGTGGGCATTCCTGACGTTTGACCTTTTGGTGATGTTTGGACTGTGACTGTCTGCCCCTCTTCACTCTCCTCAGTCGTCACTCCCAGTATGACCTTTGCATTCCTGTGTGACCCTGATATCCCTTATCTCAGTCTTGGTTTCATACGTCCTTGCTTCTGGTTCTCTATTTTGATCCACCTTGCAATCATCCCAGCTCCAAGTTTGCCTGTCTCTGTCCAGGCTCCTAGCTAACCCTCCCTGCAAGAGATCCTCAAAGAGAAGCTAGTTGTGCGCACTTTGGGTCAAACTCTGGCATTGACCTCACTGTTCCAGAGAGGTCACTGGATACTGCTGAGTGACAGCACCAAAACTGGACATGAAACTGGAGATGATGATTCTGCTTCTGTCCTAAAGCGTTTCCCCTGCCATATGCATGCCTGCGCTCAGTACCTGATTCAGTTGGCTGCTGAAATATCATGGAATCATGGAATGCTTTAAGTGGAAAGAGATCTTAAAGATCATCCAGTTCCACCTCCCTACCATAGGCAGGGACTCCTTGCACTAGCCCAGGTTGCTCCAAACCTCATCTACCCTGGCCTTGGACACTTCAGGGATCCAGGAGCAGGCACATCTTCTCTGGGCAACCTCTACCAGGGCCTCCCCACTCTCATTGGGAAGAATTTCCTCCCAATATCCGATCTAAGCCTATCCTCTGGCAGTGGGAAGCCAATCCCCCTTTGTCCTGTCAGTCCAGGCCTTGTCTGAAGTCCCTTCTCAGTTCTCTTAGAGCCCTTTTAGGGACTCTGAGGGTCTCTGAGGTCTCCCTTCTTTTATCTAGGCTGAACATCCCTGATTTTCTCAGCCTTTCAGAAAAATAGCAGTGTGTGTTTAGCTTTGTAGATCTGATGAAGGTGAACTGGGAGAATCTGCAGTGCTGTGGCACTTGTGGCCCTGCACCTGCTGGCCTTTCTTGCCAGGTGTGATTGTGAGCTGGGTGGAAAGTGGTTCTCTTTTTCCTGTGGGTAAATCTGTCAAAGACTTTGTCTTAATTCAGGTAACTCTGGGTCTTCCTCAAGCTCTTTGAACTGAAACCTTATGGTTTGCAATGGGAAGTATAGCGCCTGTCATGCCACACAGTCAGAACTACAGAATCACAGAATATGCTCTGCTGGAAGGGACCCACAATGATCATCATCCAACTCCTCGTCCTGCACAGGACCATCCCTAAGGGTCGCACTCTGGGCCTGAGAATGTTGTCTAAATGCTTCTTGAGCTCTCAGATTTTGTGCTTTGACCACTTCCCTGGGGAGTCTGCTGCAGTGTCCAGACACCCTCTGGGTGAAGACCCTTTTGCTAATATCTAACCTAAATCTCCCCTGATGCAATCCTTGGGTCCTGTTATTGGTCACTACAGGGTAGAGATCAGTAGCTGAACTAGATTCAGCAAGACAAACCTGGGAGGCTGGCTAGCAAAATGCTGGCCATGAAGGTGTGCGTTCTTTCTAGTCCCTTGTGAAATTTCATTTTAATCTGGTGAACACATGATAACTGCTTTGACATTGGGCTGCTGCTCATTAAACTGGTCTGGGATATGGAAACCAGCCAGCTAGGTCACCTCTAGCCCTGGGTCCTGCCTCTTGTGAGAGGAGCTGGGTGGGAAGGGTAACTCAAAGAATTGCTCCAAGTGCCTGCACGTCTTTCAGGATGATCTCCAGTGCTTTCCTTGGGCTGCGGTGATTGGTTGGATGTGTGTAAAACGCCATGGCCAACCCTGTGGCAAACCCCCTGGCTAACCCCAGGCCTCCCAGTAAATACCCTGCTGAAAGCTGCAGGATGGGACCTTTCAAATGTCCAACACTGGCTCCAGGTTACTTTTCTGGGTTCTCTGAGCAGGGGAGAGGCCCTCTGTAGGTCTTTCATCTATACTGATATTCCTGAGTCTGGGCTTTTGAGAAGAAGCAGTCTTTCCTGGAGCCCACTTCTCAAGTGCTTTGCACTGCTATACCCCTACTTTGCAAGCAGTTTTCCCTGTGGACAGATTCTTCCCAGTTTTATCCTGGTGCAAGTTACAACAAACCAAGAAGAAAACCTCGGCCAAGCAGAGTAGTCAGAGAAATGGAAGCCCAGACCTCCCTGGGAGGGAGAGTGATGGAAGAAGCTGAAATCAAGAGATGTGGGTGGCTTTGGTGTGCAGTGGCTCATTCAAGGCTGGTGTTGGGTACCCACCAAACAAATTCGCTTTGCACTGTTGTGACAGGGGAGATAATGATGCCATGCTGCTAGGGACGGGAGAGGCAGACCTGGCCATGCCAAGTGTACTGCAAAAACTGCATTTCCAAGCCATCAGGGACCTGGCTGTGGGACAGGGTGGAAGGATTAATCCAAATTAAAAACTGATCTTAAGCTCAGTTCTCTGTGCTTGGGGGAGGGGGTGGTCTCTGTTCAGTGTTCTCCTGCAGTAACTCGTAACCCACTTTTCTGTTCTCTCCCAACAGGAACTGGTGTGAGGCAACAGGATAAAAATGCTTAACTTAAGGACTTGTGCAGCAAAGCTGAGGCCATTGACGGCCTCACAGACTGTTAAAACAATTTCCCAACACAGACCGGCAGCACCCAGGACGTTCCAACAGCTCAGGTGCTACAGTGCACCAGTGGCTGCCGAACCTTTTCTGAGTGGGACTAGTTCAAACTATGTGGAAGAAATGTATTATGCTTGGCTGGAAAATCCCAAAAGTGTACATAAGGTAAGGATTAACCTTGCCAGGACATCACCTTTACTTCTCTGTGTGTCTGAGCAGTGGGTGCAGGTAAGTGCCACCTCTTGAGGAGGAGTGAATTCATCTCTAGGGCTGGATGTTGGTGGATGGTCCTTCTGCCTCACATAGCCGAAAAGAAACAGCAGTGATTCCTTGAGCAAGAACCAAGAGGAGCTTTTTCTGTTCAAGAGGGAACGCCGTGGGCTTGGGACGCAGGCTGGATCAAAAGTGGATACAAGGAATGGCTTCTGGGAAACCACCTGTAGCAAGCTCCTAATGCTGTATTTTTTCCATCTCTGGTGGCTCGTCAAGAGGGTTGATTCCAGAGTGGAGGATGTGAAAAAGGGGCAAGGAGGGTATGCGCCACATCGTGAATTGTTTCCTTTTTGTCTCAGGCATGGGTGGTATTCTGTATTGAGGCAGGTGTAGCTAAGCTTGGCTTTGAGCTTGTGTGTGTAAAGCCAGGCTGCTGATATGCAGACGAGGAGGGCGACGGGGTCTGGTAGCCAGAGGAATTCCTACCAGCTGCTCCTGAACTTAAAACTAGGAAAACAATCCAGCTGTGTGCAGTATGTGCAGATGTCTGTCCTGATCTGGATCCCTGAAGCTCTTCCAGCACGGCTGAGTCCAGCAGGTGGGAGCTCAGCTGGGAGCTGGCATTCTGAAACCTGACAACGTTTTTTTCCCCATCCCCAGTGTTTCACAAGGAAAAATGTTTCCCCAGTGATTAAGTCTCAGCATTACCTGGGGGAATTTTTAGGACAGTTTTGAACATGTCCTGATGTGAAGCAGGGGTTTTCTTCATTTATGAGCCATGTACAGACCAGGATAGAATGAGTGAATGAGCAGTTGGGGGTATAAGGAATCCTATGCCCCAGCACTCATGGCAGTTTTGATGTGTTTTCAATGGCACTGATCTGATCCCACCCAACCAAAATGAAGGTCCTAAAAAGTTCTTAACAGGATTTTCACTAAAATGTTGACTTCATGTTTCTTTGGAGGGAAACAGGTGGTTGAGCCAAACTATGGACTTGGAAATCACAAAACATCTTCGTTTGGGTTGTGCCCTTTGGCAGATAGTGAACTGAAAGCTGCCCAAGCACATGGTACAACCCCTCCTTCAGAGGCAGGATATTGAATTAAAAGCCATGAGCTTAAATACTGTAGCTTGATTTAAAAACAAGTGAGCATTACACCACCTTGTCCCAGCAACAGGCACAATCATGACTTTGACAGAGAGTCATGGTGTGATACCAGCTCTTTAGTTCCAGACTCCAGACAGTCTTGAAAGTCACTCCAAGTGGATATGAGAGTAAACATCAGGACTGACCACAGAAGCTGTCTGGGAATTGAATTTGGGTCCTGTGGCGAGACTTCTGCTTTGATTCTGGTCTTGTGTCCTCATTATTGTGGCTTGTCAGCCAGTCTGTACCTCAGCAGGACATGTGCACACTTGGCTGAAGGAGCTGGAGGAGAATTTAATTTGGAAGGAGACTCTGGATGTTCTGTCCCAGCATCCAGCTTGGAGGTGGCCTCTAGCATGTGCAGGACATCCATCTTCATGGCTAGACCAGGTCACCTGGGGCCTTGTGCAGTCAAGTTTTGGGCTCCTACAAAGATGGAGCTTTCACTATATCTCTAGGCCCCAAGTCCAGTGTTTATGGTGAAGAATTTCAAGTGTGTGATTTCTGGGTGACTGACCTGGAAATCAACATCTCTGGAAGTACTTCCTAGTGCTCAGACAGCAGTGCAGTAATTGACATAAGAGTTTTCCTCCTGCGTGGCTGGGACTTGTTTGTGACAGCAGGAAGATCAGTGGATGAGATGAAATGAGTTAAGATTGAGATGAGATTGAGATGAGATGAGATGAGGTCTTGTCATTTCCAGGAAGCAAACCTGAGACTCATGGTGGAAAAAGCAAGTATTAGGGACTGTTTTTCCAACAAAACCAAGCTGGAGTCCTGCTTGGCAGAAAGTGGTTAGAGCAGGGAGATGGGACTGTATGACATTTGAGTGTCCCTTCCAACCATTCTGTGATCCGACAAAATCCAGCTCCAGGTCTCAAAACTTCTGGTGGGCTTGATGCCTGTATTGATGTTGACTTTGCTGGTGCTTCCTGGTGCGCTTGGCCTCATTCTAGGCCCTGCCTCTTGTGTGGACTCCACCTCGGTAAACAGTGACCTGTTTACCAAGATTCCTTCCCAGCTCCTCTCTGCACTGCTTTGTCCTCTCTGCACTGCTTTGTCCTCTCTGCACTGCTTTGTTCTCTCTGCACTTTTTCATGGGTCCCCTGTTCCTGCTGTGATGCTGAGCTGCTCTGCTTAGGCTGGGCTTGCAGCTATCTTTGGTCATGTTGGCTTGCAATCTTCAGCCTGTGTGTCCTTCCTGAGGGAGGAAAGTGTCCCTCCTGTCCTTGATAAGCATTGGCCTCCATCCTGCCAGAGGGAGGGTCAGGTCCTAGGGTGGAGCTATTGGAAGGAGTCAGGCTGTCACGGGGACTTGGCTGAGGTTTTTCTATCCCTGTGTAGCCCAGAGGCCAGCTGCTCCTGGCTGTGCTGTGTCTCATCAGGGAGGAAGGACATGTTCAGCTGGGAAGAGCTGGAGTGTCTTTGCTGTTGTCACCAAAAACCTCTGAGGCTTGCAACTGGTGTGATGGTCCCAGCTGAGCACACTGAATGCATTTCCTCCATGTGGAGGAGGAAACTGTCCTGCAGTTTAAACCAGGGGTTTAAACTGCAGAACAACCTTTAGTGCTTGCTTAAAATAGGAAAGGTAAAAAATAGCTTATTTTACCACATTTTCTGCATGGAATCCTTTAGCTGAACTCCAGTTTTCAAGTCCAATGAGCAGAGTTGGATAATAATAATAGAATAATAAAAAGTAGAGCAGAGTGAAAGAAAGAGGAGGTGAGGGCAGAGGGGATGGGTGCCAGTGGACTGCCACAGGGTCAGTGCTGCTTTCTCTTGGGACTGCATCCTCTGGAAGTGGGGGCACCATCCTCCTGCCCTCCATTTGACCAGCTTGGGTGTTTGGCACACTGTGTACCCATAGCCTAAGCAACATCATGGATGCTTCAGGGAAGGTGGCCAAACAGCATGTGGGTGGTACCTGCATACATGTGGAATAGGTTCAGCCCGCTAAGCAGCAGCCCTGGAGCTTGGGTTGAACTGGGAGACAGGGACACAGCACTCCCCATGGATCTGTACATGAAACAGCCCTTAACATAGACTCCTAACTTGCCAGTGTTTGGGATTTTAAATTGAAAGGGGTTTGATGACCCATCACACCTCAGAAAACTGAAGGTCCATGTCTAGGTTGATAAAAGAGCAATGGGCACAGCATGAACCCATTCGTTGCTATTTGACTACCTGCTCTCACCAAAGATTACCTGCCTTAAATTGGTTGGTTCAGGCTACTCCTCCTCCTGCAGCCTTAAGTTCTGATGCTGGCCTTCTTCTCCCTGCTGGAGCAGGAGGTGCTGCCAGACCTGTGGACCATGGCAAGCAGGGTTGATGATGCTTCTGGAGCCTGTGGCAGGGGAAGGAGTAGGAAGCGGCCTGAGCTGTAGGTGGAAACTGTGTGTCCCTTATTCATGTCTCAGGCTGAGGCACCCTCAGTGCCTGCAGTGGATGGGAAATGTCACTCCTCTTCCCTTGCTGTATATGCCTAACCTCCAAGCTGGGGCACTTGGACACGACAATACGAGCCCACACCCTTCTTCAGAAGCTGAATCTGGTAGAAGGTGCTGATTTGGTTTGGTGAACTGGTTTGGGACTGTTCCCAGTAGAGGAGTCTGCCCTGAGCTCCACTCACAGAACTGAGCTCAGGATCCCTCTAAAGCCTGAACTATCCTGGTCTGTGGCAGGTTCACCAATCCCACTTTGCCAGTGCATGGAGGAGTGCTGGGAAATCCAGACCAGGCTAATGTTTTGTATTGCAGCTGTGGGACTGTCTAAAAATGCCCTGAATCTGAGCTCTCTTGTACCCAAAAGGTACATCTATGCATCTTAGTTCCTGTTTGCGTCTATACAAGGTATAAAAGCAAATGGAGTGCTCATACAGCTGCCACAGGCACAGAGAAGTTAGAGAAAAATAACCCCATAAGTTTATTATTGCTGTTACCTTTGGCAAGTGCTGGATTAAGGCAAAGTTCTCCTTCCTGAGATAAAGCAGGATAACACTGATGGGGCTGTTCAGCCTCTCCCATGGGAGATGTGAGCTCCAGAGGCACCTCCGTGTTCCTCAGAAACCTATAGCCTTTGGATTCTCTTGACTTCGAAGCCACATCAGCAGGTTGGAAGCTGATGTCTTTATGGCACTTATCAGGGCCCTAGCCTGCCCTGTGCTATCCAGACATCATTCTGTGGAGCAATAAAGCACTCAGTGAAAGTGCCCAAGCTGACCCAGCCAGTGCCACACCTTGTTTGCAGAGTTTAAAGTGAACTTTTTCTTCCAGAACAGAAGCAAATTGCAACTCCAAGAGGTATGAATGGTAGAAGAGAGGAGGTTATAAAGGCAACACCCCAGGCTTCCTGTCCCCACCCGCCTCTCCCAGGTTGATAGGTGCTCCTTTTCTCTTGCCTGTCTTTGTTTACCAGTATGAAACGACCTTAAACCACGGAGCAAAGTAGCCAGCCAGCTTCCTCTCCATCCCAAGGGCACAGAGCCCATCCCTGGGTGCTTGACCCTCTGTTTGCAGGAGCTGAGGCTTTGCGGGCACCCAGGAGCTCTGTGAGCCTGGGGAAGAGAAGGGAAGGGGTGAATCAAAAATCAGCTTTCCCTCTTTTCTCACTGAAATTTCTTTTAGCAGTCAGAACAGGATTGGGTGTTTTCTGCCTTCCCTTTTTTTCCCCTTGGGGGAGTGATTGTTTATCAGTTACAGTGTCAAAATGTTCCAGATCTTATTTATGTTCTTTTAGCGTGACCTGTTTCTAAATTTATTCACCTTATGCAGTCACGTCATGGGACAATGGGGTGTTTGGGTAAATTGGAAATACCTTCCTGGGGCATGTGATGTGTGCTGCAACAGGAGGAGCTCCGGGGAGAACTGAGCTGGGGTGACTCCAGCAAAGGGCAGGTTTTCTGTCCTCTCCGCCCTGCTTCCAGGGGACAGAAACTATTTTCTGCCCCAAGCAACCCCTGCTTTGAGGGCACTTTTCTACTTGATTTAAGCACTCTGGGGATGGCTGGGCTTCATCCATCTCTGATTGCCAGGGCTGTATTTGGTGCTTTCCAAAGTGCAGGATGCCAAGCTGCCAGTCGGTGGAGAGATCCTTGGGCTGAATCCCATGGGATTTGTTTGCTCTTGCTAGCTTTTTGGGTCTGTGCTGGCACACAGTTGCTGTTCCACTGTGCCCTCATCCTTTGTTGTCGTTCAGCAGCACATGAGATTAGGCACAAGCGTGATAGGAGAATGTGAATTTGGCTTTGTTTGGCCAGGCGCTCTCCTTCCCCAGATCTGTTGATGCTTCTACAAGGAGACTGGTTCACTTGGGTTTGGCCTGGGATACTTCCAGGCTTTTCAGACAGTTCTGGAAAAGTATTACAGTACACAAAGTCTGTCCAGGGCTTTTTTCCAGTGTTGTGATTTGTTTTCTTAACACCTAGAAATGCCCATCTGCAGGGGGAACATGAGCAGAGGTGGCAGCTGCCTCGTTCTGGGCATGGGAGAGCTGGTATGGGAGTACCTCCGTAGTGCTGTCATTGGTGTCACCAAAAGGATGGGGAAAAATTGAAGAAGAGTTAGAAAAATAAAACCGTTGCTGGTTGAGGGCTGAACAACATAGCTTATGCTGGGATTTAGGTCTCTGGCTATTCAGACCATGGAAAGAGAAAGATGTGTATTTGATTACAGGGCAGAAATATTTTTCAGAAAATACTGAGGTATTTAGAGAGCAGTGGCCTCCCCTGGGGAGAAGGAAATGAGCTGGAAGTCCAGGCTGGGGCTTTTTGCTCCTAGCAGTGGTTCCAAAAGCAGAGGCAAGGGATGGGGTATCACTGTGTCCTGTCCTGGTGCCACTGCCAAGGGAGGGGTGCTCTGGTATTGGTCTCATGTCAGAAGGAACAATTCAAGTGTATGGGAAGTGGGATAGTGGTGGAGCTGGAATAGTGGGAGAGTTTTAGTGCTCTTTTGTTCAAGGCAGGTGGGTGCCTTCAGTGGTGGCTGCATGGAGCTGAGGTACAGGGGAAGAGGTAGCTCTGTCCTCTGCTTTGGCAGTAAAGTTGAGACCTTTGTAACCTTTGACTGAGGTGGTGTTTGGACTGCAAGTGAAGACCCTGGTCATCTCTTTTCTTTCCTTTTTCCTAGTCATGGGACATCTTTTTTCGCAACGCCAATGCTGGAGCTGCTCCAGGCACTGCTTACCAAAGCCCCCCTCCACTGACTACCAGCCTCTCCACTCTGTCCCAAGCCCAGTCCCTGGTTCAAGCACAGCCTAACGTGGATAAACTGGTGGAGGACCATCTTGCAGTGCAATCTCTCATCAGGGCGTATCAGGTAAGGAGACTTCGTGCCAAGGAGGGTCACTTCCTTTGTAGAGGGGCTTGCGGTGCCTGAGGTGGGCTGGAGTTATTACAAGTGATGCACGTGTTTGCATGGAGAGCATGCAGGATGGGAGCTGGGTTGCCCTGTTAGGAATAGAAGCAGCTGATCTGTTGGGGTAGAAGCTCAGCTGACGCTTTTCTGGACAACAGGAAGATTAAAGCTGTTGTCATCCAAACAGGGTGGCAGGGACAGGGAGGTTTTCTCCACATTGGGTAGTTTGCTGCTGTCTGGAATGCTGCTTCTGTGTGAAGGGCTTCTGCCATGCTTAGCAGTGGCATGGAGCACCTATTCTGCTTCCCCCTGTTGCTGACAGAACTTCAGAGGTCCTAAAATAAAGAGTGAGGAAACATTTCCATATAATTTGCTACCTGGAAGTGGCCCATGGGGCTGGTGGGCTGCAGCTCAGACCAGTGCTGGCAAGTCAGCCTGCTGGGAGAAAAGAGTTTGGAGCAGGAAAGAAACAGCCTCTAGCTGAGGGAAGGCCAGCAGGTATTTTAACTCTGGAGAGCATTTAAATGTGTTTCTACATCTGTGTTATCCTTTTACTTTTTGCTGTGCTCTGGTTTATCAAGTACGGGGGCTGTACTTATGGCTGTGGTGAGAAGTTAATGGACTCGGATGCTGTGCAGTTGTGACCATGAGCTTCTCACCTGTTCCTGTGACAAAGCACATGCTGTGCTGTGCAGTTGTGTTCCTGCTGAGGTATGGGGAAAATACAGTGTAAAAGGCTATGAGTTACAGCAGCAACTGTAGCACTGGAAGAGTCCAAAGGTCTGCCCAGCCTTGGCCCTGCTCTCTGGCTCCAAGACAGTGTCCCTGCTGTGCCTGCCACTGCAACTGCAGTGCTCATGTCAGCATTGGGACCTGTTTGTGAGGACCTGCATGGCTGATTCCATGAAAGATGACCACCCTGCCACCTCTCAGGCAGCCCCTGCCAGTGGAACAAGTGGGCAGATGCTGAGTTTGAACATGGAGTGACCAACGTAATTGGAAGCAGAAGCCTGAAGTCAGTGATTTGAACACAAAATCTGTAACCTCTTCAGCGTGCCTGTCTCTTCTTCAAGCTCTGAATGGCAGTGCAGGAAGATGATGGCTCTTGAATGTATTTTTCTGAGCTGTCTGTAGTGAGAAATCTATCTCCCTCCCTGCCCTGGTGTCATAGTAGGACTGTAGCTGCAGTGGGATGTCCAGGTGGGCAGGTTCATGACAGTATATCGAAGTATGAAAGAGTAGGGAGGTGAAGGAAGCCCTGCATGTGATTAGTAACCTGCTTAAAACAGCACGCAGTCATTTCTTACTTGGATTAAGCTTGGTTTTCCCTGTAATTGTAGGTGAGCAATGACTACTCTGCTGCAGCATCAACGATGGCTCCTTAATTGCAACTATGTTTGCATGTCCAAGTCATTATTAATTTTGAGCTGTAGAGTGGCTTGGCTTGGCTTGGCTTGGCAGAGGCCTTACAGACCATCTTGTTCCCACCTCCCTGTCCCTGCCAGGGAGGTGGGAACAGGGCAGGGACATGGGCAGGGACACTTCCCACTATCCTGGGTTGGTCTAGGGTTGGACCAGCCTGGCCTTGAGCACTTCCAGGGATGGGGCAGCCACAGCTTCTCTGGGCAACCTGTGCCAGGGCTCACCACCCTCACAGGGAAGAATTTCTTCCCGATATCCCATCTCCCTCTGACAGTGGGAAGCAGATCCCTGATGTCCTGTCTCTCCAGGTCCTTGTCCAAAGTCCCTCTCCAGCTCTCTTTAGGCCCTGGAATGGGCTCTGAGATCCCTCTGGAGCTATCTCTTCTCCATGCTGAACACCTCCAGCTCTCCCACCCTGACTCCAGGGCAGAGAGGCTCCAGCCATGGAGCATCTTTCTTGTTTTTGCTTGTGTTGCATATGAATGCTAACAAACAACATGGCTCCTGCGAGGAGAGTGTTTTCTTTGCACCCACACTGATTTGAGGATTTTCTGCAAACCTGCAAAATGCTGAGGTAATCTGTAAGGCACCAGGTGTCCCCACCTCAAAGCTGTTTGCTGGAAGTGGCCTCCTGGTCCCACTGAGAGCATCCTGGCCATGGGAGCAGCATGGTGAGCTCCCATCCTGCTGACTGCTATGTGATGGACTCACCCCTGTGCTTTGCTGCAAGATGAACAAGCAAATAGTTCACAGACAGTGGTGGTCCAGAAAAGCTTTCCTGTGGCCATCAGTGCTCAGAGCTATGGTGTCACCTGCCTGCCCTGCAGAGAGCAAGGGGTAATGATGCTTTCTTCACAGTTTGCCTTAATGCTGATGGCTGATTACAGACTCCTTGGCTGGTAAAGTCCCATCCTAAAATCCCCATGGGAAGGTCTGAATAGGAATGCATTCTGGTAAATAAGGTCAGATCAATGTGTCTGGTTTGTACAAGAGGTTTAGTTATCCACTTGTATTCGAGTGCTCTTCCTAACTGGTAGCAGCTTCGATGCCCAGAATATTGGTTGCAAGCAAGTCTCTGCACCACATACCATGGCAGTTGTATTTCCTGCCCTATTCCCATCATTGCTGAGCCTGAAACCATCATGGAATAACCTGTGGCTCACCAGCTGGAGAGTGCTGGCCACCAAGATGACCTGAGTTTGCCCAGTGAGATGTGCTGGGATCTCTCTGTGGGTACCTACCTCTGTGGCAGCAAAAACCCAGAACTCCTCACGCTTCCTGTGCTCTGTGGCACCCAATGTGGATTCAGACCCAGCATAGGAATTCCTGGCCTGACTGCTGCTGCCATGAGCTCTCAGAACTCCCTTGGCGCAAAAGCTCTTCTTTATTTCCACACCTGGCCCTTCACAGGAGAGTTCCAGGTTCTGCTGTGGGCTCCTCTCTCCAGACGGATGCTGTGACCTGCTGCAGAGTCAGACAAATGTTCCTCAGACACATGTTTCTTGGCCTTTCAGCAGCTACCACTGCCAGTGGCAATGCCTGTTTTCTCTGCCTTGTTGGCAAGAGAACACCTGTATCTGCCAAAATCTGAAAATTCATATAATCCCAGGATAGTTTGAAATGGAAGGGTCCTTAAAGCTTATCTTGTTCCACCCCGCTGCCACAGGCAAGGACACCTACTACAATTTTCCAAACTGCTCCACAAGCCCCATCCAACCTGGCCTTGAGCATTGCCAGAGATGTGGCAACTGCAGCTTCTCTGGGCAAATTGCCTCTTCATGTGCCTGTGATTCTTAGGAGGAGATCATCAGTGTGAAGTTACTGCATGTGGAAAGGAGCTGCTTGAGTTGGAGACTGGAAAAGCATCAGGAGACCCTTAGACCCTGCCTCTGCTGTGAAGGAGCTTGCCATCTCCCTGTACCCCTGCCAAACCTGGTGTCAGGTAGAACAGAGCAGTCCTGATGGCTCCTTGGCACTCTCCTAGGTGCCGTAGGTGACAGTAAACCAAACTTGTCTGGGCTTCAACTGAAGCTAGAATTGGAATAGCTGTGCAGAAAATGTAAAAAGGGAAACTCTGAATGAAATTTTCTAACTTTTTTTTTTAAGGAATGTCTCTTCAATTAACTTGTTTTAATGAGTAATCTGTGTTGTTGCTTCCAGGTCAGGGGTCACCACATTGCAAAGCTTGATCCTCTCGGCATTAGTTGTGTAAATTTTGATGATGCGCCAGTAACTGTTTCTCCAAACGTCGGTGAGAATTACTCTGCAAATTAATTCTAATGTAATTTAACTTTTTTACCCCTCCCCTCTTTTGTTTTTCTCTCCTTTTTGGTTCCTGTTCTCCTTTCCATTCCTGGTGCATTTCATAGATTCGAGGGCATCATGTAGCACAACTTGATCCACTGGGCATCTTGGATGCAGATCTGGACTCCTCCCTTCCAGCCGATATTATCACATCCACAGACAAACTGGGTGAGGGCTTTGAGAGCAGTTGGTGCTGCATTGCTTGGGCTCCCCTCTCTTTCACAGCTTTTTAGGTAGATTGCTTCACAGGCCGGGGTCTGAAGTTTCCTTAGTAATGATCACTCTAAAATTGTAGTTGCTGGCAGCAGCAGTGCAGTCCTGCCACCATGCGGCTGTCACTCCAGTACTCAGCTCATGTTTCTTCAACCAGTGCCAATCAGTGTTATCACTGATCTTGCTCATCCAGAAGTAAAACCCAGAAGGGCTAGAAGCAATTGCATCTTCTGGACATGCAAAGCAGAGAGGTTTTGTGTTGGTGAGAGCTGGAGGTCTGTTCTCTCAGCTCCTCTTGCTGCCTTTGGGGACCCTCACAGCTGGGGAGTGAATGTACTGGATTCATCTCTGCAGGGCTGAGGGTGCCCTCCTGAACTTCGAGCTTGCCCCAGCATTTGTAAATCCTTTAATTGCTCTTTTTCCAAGACTGAGCTATTAGTCCCCACTGGTGATCATAACAAGGAAGCTTTGGCATACATTCCTGTCCAAGTAGAGAGGTGGAACTCCTGATGCGTTTGAGTGAGAGCTGCATGAGTGTTGTACAGAAGTGTGTGTGGTGCCCAGGACTTGAAATCCTGATCTGAAAGTGCTTAAACCCAGCAACTCTCCATGTGCTTTAGAGCTGATTTCTGTAGTTTGCTACCATTCTCCTAGCCAGGATGAAGTTGCTAAACTCTGTCACCTCACTGGTGCTTCCCAGGGTGGTTCCCTGGCACTCTGAGTGCTCCACAGGCATGCTCATGCTCCTAACGTAGAGTAGAGCATCAGTGATAATTACTAACATCGCCAATCAAAACAGCCAATCAGAATGCACAGTGCATGTAAACCACCTTCATTCCTTATTCATTTGCCAGCACAGGGACACCAACCCTGGACCTGCTGGACCTTCGGACAGGATTACATTTACCAGGAGCGGTAGGGAGGGGAGTAGGTTTTGGTTGGACCAGTTCACTGGATGATGAGAAAGCTGCTTCATCCCACAGTCTGGACTATGACATGCTTCTGTGGAGGACCAACCCTTGGCTGAACCTCAGGAGCGGTCCAGCTCCAGCTTGGAGTGTCTCCTGTGCCTGAGATTTTTGATGGCAAGAGGTGGGGAGATGATGGCTGTGAACCCAGCTGTGGGAAAAGACGCAAGTGCTCATAGTCAGCACTGCGAGGAAAGCAGGAAGACTTTTTAGGTGAACTGAAAGCCACTCACCATGACTAGGTGGTGGAGAGGATGAGGAAAGGCTTTTCCAACTCAGGGTTTTTGGCCTCTGCTGTGGGCACTACCGTTCTGAAGCAGAGCAGGAGAGGAGAGCCCTGAAGCCTTATACCTGGTGGATGTATATCCCTTTTGAGAGTCGAGCAGGGTCTGGATGAAACCCAGAGTGAGTTAGCTGTGAGTGGTGGCAGTGACAGCTGTCTCTTGCCAGGAAATGAAGCCAGGTGTGGGGAGCAGAGTTACTGTGCTGGTGAGGAAGTCATAGACTCACAGAGTGGTCTGGATTGGAAGGGAATTTAAGAGGTCAGCTAGTCTAACCCCACTGCCAGAGGCAAGGACACCTTTCACTAGACCAGGTTGTCCCAAGCCCTGTCCAACCTGTTTGTGAACATTTCCAGGGACAGGGCATCCACAGCTGTTCTGAGCAGCCTGTGCTAGGGTCTTTCCACCCTCACGGGGAAGAATTTCTTCCTTATTTCTCTCCAATCACTGACATACCCTTTGTCAGTGTGCAACTCTTGTCCCTGGTCCTGGCACTTCAGACCCTGGTAAAAAGTCTCTCTGCTTCTTTCCCATAAGTCCCTTTATAGACTGAAAGGTCACAATAGGATCTCCTGGAGCTTTCTCTCCTCCAGGCTTGACACCCCCAGCTTTCCCAGCCTATCTCCATAGTAGAGGGGCTACAGACCTTCAAGCATCTCCATGCCGTCTGCTGGACTTGTTCCAGCAGATCTAAGTCTGTCTTGCCCTGGGGACCCCAGTGGCAGAGGCAGCACTGGTGGGGTCTCACCTGAGTGAAGCAAGGGGATAGAACGCCCCCCTCAGCCTGCTGGTCACACTTCTGATGCAGCCCAGGACATGTATGGATTTCTGGGTTGTCAGTGCATGTGGCTGGCTCATGTCCAGCTTCTTATCCACCAGGACCTCAAAGTCCTTCTCTACAGAACTGCATCCCTCCATCCCTCCATGCTTGGACTGGGGATTGCTCCAACCCTTGCATTTGGCATTGTTGAACTTCATTAAGTTCCTTCCCATAGTCCCTCTCTTACAGTCTGTTCAAGTCCCTGTGGATGGCATCCTGTCTCTTCAGCATGTCACTGCAACACTCAGTGGTGTCACCTGGCTGAGGGTGCCCATCATTCCGCTGTCCATATCATTGATGGAGGATTTAAACCCTACTGATTCCAGCAGAGACCCTTGAGAGACACTGTTCCTTACTGCTCTCCACTTGTACATTAAACTCACAGGTCTGCTTCAGGGGAAGGTCAGTTCAGAGGGAAAGTCAGCTCAGAGAACTGCTGAGTCTGCTGGCTCCTCAGGAGCCAGGTGTGTTCCAGCCATGTCCTGGCTTCAGAGGATGCAGAGCCCAGTGTAATCCAAGAGCAAGTCTTCCCTGGCAGCACCAGCCAACCCTTTGGGCTGGCAGCAGTGTACAGCTGTAACGACATCTGGGGGAAGCAGTCCAGCCTCCATTTATCCTGCTTCCCCAGGGTGAGTTGCCACAAGCCAAGCAGTGTGTCCCAGTGTGGCTCACTGTGGTGCAAAGCATTCAGGCATAGCTAGTCCATAGGCATTGGCTGGAAGGAACCTCAGCATGGGATCTCTTGTGTCTGAGCAAGCCCTTAAGCCGAATTGCTGTTCCTTTGTGGCTTTCATATTAAAATACCTGTCATTGTGGCTACTGCTGTTGATTTGCTTCCCAGAAATCCATGAATTCATAGGAAATAATGAGTCCTGGGAACAGGATATAATGGTGGCAGCTGCCAGCTCATGCTGGGGTTGTGTCTCATGCTAGAACCCCAGATTCATGTGGCTAGATCTTAGCAAAAGACTTTTTTTCTTTTTAAATTTTGCTATAAGTATTATTTATACTGAGTAGATTTTCCCGTGGTATTCTTACCTTGGAAAACCTCATCTAGTCAATCCTAACTCTAACTGGGTGAACTTAGCTTGCAAATAGTGTTCAGGAAGTGGGGGAGAAGCTGCGGTGGTGCAGAACACAGAACTACAGCTGGGCCTAAGGTTGGGTGTTGCCTGCTTGTGGCAGAAAAAGTCAATTTCTAAGCAAATCCTGCTTTTTTTTTTTTTTTTNGTAGCACTTGACAGGGTGGTTAATAACAGGAGTGGTTTTGAAACTTGGAAACAATCTTGTTTCCTCTTTCTGAACAGTGAAGTCCTTTTAAAGGTCAGCTTTTGTGGTGTGATCACAGTTGCTAACAGTTTAAGTGGCAGTGCTGTGATTCAAAGGAGCTGGATCATTAACCTTAGAAATTGATCCTTCTTCTCAATTACCTTTTGTTTAGCAATTGGTTTGGTTCTGGTTTGGAAGCTCTCTTTTGATGAAGCAGTGTGATCTTTGGGGAAAATATCAGAGGGAGAAAACCTGCCCAGGGCTACTCAGTTTGAGGAATGTTGGGGCTGGAGCCACCCAATTCCCCTTTCTCATCTTTTCTATTTAAAAAAAACAAAGTAATCTCATCCTGGTTTTCCACTGCAGCTGGTCTGGCATGGTGTGTAAAACAAGGACAAGATGACTACAGGAACTTAGTGTGACCCTGAAAATAGAAAGAAATAATACTTTAGCATGCTGAAATCTGGGTGGTGTGTGGAAGACTGTGTGTGTTTAAGTGTCTGTCTTATCTGGTGTGTCCAAGTGTCCCATGGAAGGCAGCTGCCTCTGCCTCATGCTCAAGGGAATTGATGGAAATCCTCCTCCAGCTCAGGAAGAGCCAGGCAAGACCCTGCAGGGAGCTGGGCTTGAGGTGCTCCCACTTTCCTATTCCCCGCTTTGGGGAAATGTCTGATTTTCCCTGTTGACCCAGAGGACAAATGTTTTCAAGGCCTTTTTTGTAACCCAGGTGAGATTGAGGCACTTGGGTTACCTAACCTTGCCCGGCAGGCAGCTCTGGTGTTGCATGCTTGCCCATTGCTCCAGTGTGCTGGCACTCCTGCCTGCACCAGGCATGCTGCAGAAGAGACGGCTCTGCATGCCTGCTGCGCCACTGCCTTCCTCATGAACTGCCTGCTTGTTAACACCCCAATCCTCCTCCTCTGTGCAAAGGCAGCATCCTCAACCCCGTGGGTTGACTTTGAAATCCTCCCAGCAGCACAAGCAGAGCAAACCCTCTGGAGCAGGTGTTGGTGGGAGGCAGCCCCCAGCTCTGCAGAGGGTCCCATTCCCTGTGATGCAGCTTGGCAGAATGCTTTGAGTCGTGGCAAATGGAGATGCCAGGCCACCCTCTCTCCCATCAAGGTGCAAGAGGAGATCTCAAACCATGCAGCTCAACTGCTCCCCAATGTCTGATGCCCTGCTTCCCCTCCTTCTCCTCCCTCCTCTCATCAGACTTCCCACCAGGATTTTTTTTCAGCCTAGTGTAGTCATCCTCCACCTCTGCCTTTTTGCCTCTGATTTTGACTGTATTTTAAATACTATATTTTTTTGACTTTCCATGACTTTACAGTTCCAGGGGTTTCTTTACTAACTTTGACTGCATCTCTCTATCTTCTCCCTTTCTGCACCCCCCACCCTGCCTCCCCCCAGATCTCGCAGTGTTCAAGGAGCGGCTGAGAGTGTTAACAGTAGGAGGTATGCAATTAATGAGCCCTTAACCCTCTGGAGTGCAGGACTCTCTTTGAATAGGTTATTCTGGGCATAAACTGAGCTGGTAAAGTGGACCCCTCCCATCTCCCACCATTCCTGAGTTTTGTGACAGGTTTTATTTTTAATTTCTACTCAAAGTCTTGATGTAGGTGTGTGGTTAGTGAAACTTTGCCTTATATAAATCCTCAGTTTGAGTCTTGCTGGCTTTTTCTATGCTGTGTTTGCATGCCTGGCTTGCTAGAGTATCTGTTTTGCTGTGAATATTAATTTTTCAAGGCCTCAATCTCCCTCATTGGTTCAAGGCTCATAAAAATCCAAGTTGTCTTCTGGATTTGTCACAGGGAAAATTTGGCAGCTTGTCCCTTGTCTTCCTCCATCCAATAATGTTGCTGCCTATAAATACTGAGAGTTGTCAGAGCTAGCAGGCTGCAGCAAAGAACAAAGTTGGCTTAGATGTCCTAAAACTCCATGTAAAATCTGATACTTCCCAAAGTGTGCCAGAGTGTCTTCAAAGCATCACAGCAGAACAAGCTAAAGCCCTGTGCTGCAGGTCTGCAAGCATCAGCAAATTACTGAGGATTCCCTGAAACCCCTCAACAGGCAGTTTGTCTGAGATGTTCCCTGCTACCTCTCTCTGGGATTTCCATTTGAATGGGAACCAAAGAGAAGCCTCAGAGACATGAGGCCAAACTCTCAACTCCTGTCTGGGTCAGTGTTCCTAGGCATAGCTCCAGAGCAGAGTTGCTGGGACCAGTGGGTTACTCCCCTACCATGTTTAGATGGTGTTCCACATCCCTTCCCTAAAAGAACCCCCAGCTGGGGTCCTGGGCTGGTTTGGAGGAAGCTGGGAGAAGTAGTGTTATGTGTCTCTTCTGCAGCTACTGCTCTGGGCTTAGGAAACACCTTGGGACCAGGCCTTGTTGGGAGTGCGGGAGGGATGAGCAGGAGCCTGAAAGAGGTGCCAGGGCTGTAGACCTACTCCTTTATCCAAGCTCCTGCTTTAGAAGGGTCATGGGACTCTTAACTCCTGGACCTTTGCAGAACGCTTCTGGCTTTCTGCATTGGTTTTGCAAAGTCAGCACTGTCCCTCCTCCTCTGTGCTTCAGTTTCCCCAAAGCCAACTGCAAGCTTCAGTGGGTAGTGAGGCACCTCAGATGGCTTTGGGGTACAGTGTGACTCGCCTGTAGCCCTAAATCCCAATCTCCAGCTCTTGACTCCTGTTTGGCCCCTCTCCAGGCCCAGCTCAGCTCCCCACAGCCCCCATAACATGAGTAGAAGCTGCCTCCAAATCATCAGCTGCCAGTGCCAAAGGGAGGATGTTTGCTGAGCAGAGCTGGACAAAAAGCTCTAATTAAAAAGCTGTTGATTGGGGTGAAAGGGACCAGGGCAGCCAAACACCTGAGTGTCCGCTCGCCAACCTGCTCCCAGGCTGAGCTATTCAGGAGAGTCCATCAGAGCCCTGTTTCTCTTTCTTCCTTCTCTGTCTCTCCCACCCTGGGGCTTTTGTCTGTTTGGTTGTGTCTGTTTTAACTGTTTCCTTCTCTGCATTGACTCTCCATTTTTAATTCCCCATTATGTGCCGACACCTCTGATGTGCTTGGTGACTACTCAATTCCTGTTTCTTTTCTCTCCTCTCTGTTATAATTTGTTGTGTATTTTTCATGTTCTCGGGGCTCCAAATTCCCTGACTCACCCTGGATTTTAATTGCCCATTTCCATGCATATACATTGCTTTGTGGTTCATTTCCTGCGGTGCCTTCCATAATAACTCATTGTTCTGTGCCTAATGTCTTTTTGTTTAATTATGGCTTGGTTTTTATCCATATAAACCTCCTTCATGCTTATTATTTTTTTATGCTGCTTTTTTTTTGTACCTTTCCCACCTCCCCCAAATGTACCTGGTCCCTGTGTGATGGTATCCCCCTCCCTCTTCCTTCCTTCTTTCTCTTGCTTGTCCCACCCATGACAAATCCTGCAGGCTTTTATGGTCTGGATGAATCTGACCTCGACAAAGTTTTCCACTTGCCCACAACCACTTTCATCGGCGGAAATGAATCGGCTCTTCCACTCCGGGAAATCATCCGTCGGCTGGAGGTGAGGAGAGCAGGGGTCTATACCTGTGTGCAGCCAGGGACAGGGGCAGAGCAGTTGTCTTTGGAAAGTCCTGCGTCAACCTGCACATTATAAGATTTTCAGTTTGGGAACTGGTTCTCAGCACTCGCCCCACTCACAAGAGCCACCTCGAGTAACTTGCTCTGATTGCGTCCAGCTTTCTGCTGCATTGCAGCAACATGCTTGGTTTGCCCAAGGTGGAGCAAACCCCAGGCAGCTAGATATAGCCTTTTTTGAAACGTCTCCAGCTATGCTTTCCAGTTTGAAGCAGCAGCTGGTGCTGGCACAGCACAGGAGGAGTGGGCTGGAGGCCAGTGATCCCCTCTCCAGGCACTGCAGCAGTGTTGCTGTCCTGCATGGACGTCCATCAGAGGATCTTGGTGCAGGTTTGAGATCCCTGGGGCTGGGTCTTCCAGCTTGTGCAGGCAGTTCCCCTTTTCTGCCAGATTTTATCCCTCCTGTGTTTGGACTGATCTCAAGCACCTCTCAGGCATGCTGTTGGCTGCTCAGATGGTCTCTGCTGAGACTAGTTGACCTTGGAAGAAGTAAAACTGTGCCAGCATCTTAGTTCAGCTGCAGGAATGGGCTCCTTATTGTGGGATGAGCTTCTTCTGATTCTCCCCTGCCCTGTGATGTGGGATTTCGGAATGCTCACAGATGATGCCACCAAGAGGGAAAATCTCTCCTCTGAGGTGGATGTAAAGGACTTGAGGGGCTGACTGTGGGCCCCTCAGGGAAGAGGAATTAAACAGCTTGATGCTTGATGCATGTACACGGTACGAGCTGCCGTGCAGCATCCTGGAACATGCCCTGCCACATCCCTTTTCCTGGGAATACAACTCAAACAAGGCTCCTAAAGCAGGACTGTTGCAGGGCTGACAGCTGGGTTCCCCCAGGATCCCCCTCCAGGTGCCAGGCATAAGGGTCAATATCTCTGCTGGTATAGAAGGGGCTCTTTGGCAGAAAGGGTAAAGGGGGAAATGAAGAGCCACTGGCCCTGTGATCCAGTGTGGTGCTGCAAGTGCCAGTCCTTTGCGGGGGTTGAGGTGCTGAAGCCCTGGTTGTTGTCTGATGGCCCCTTATTTCCTGTTGGAACAGATGGCATACTGCCAGCACATTGGTGTGGAGTTTATGTTCATCAATGACCTGGAGCAGTGCCAGTGGATCCGGCAGAAGTTTGAGACCCCAGGCATCATGCAGTTCACCAATGAAGAGAAGCGCACGCTGCTGGCCAGGCTGGTCCGCTCTACCAGGTACCCTGGGGGGGTTTCACCTTTTCTATATCTTCCCCAGGAGGTTTGCTCCCAGCCAGAGTGATGCAGTCTCCAGCTGAGTCACATCTTGACATCATCTGTCGCCATCAGCTTAATGAGCACGTTGACTGCCAGTCAGCTGCCAGTCTGGCAGGCTTAGGTGCTGGCAAACAACCTGAAAGAAAAGGTCTTAAAATGAGGATTAAGTGCAGCACAGTGTTGGAGTGGGGGAAAATGGCCAGCTGAGCTCTGTGGGAAGACAGTGAAGTGACTGTTGTGCACTGCATGGTACCAGCTTGAGCATCAGTCAGTGCTGTGGCTCCCTTGTCCCGTCTCTGGTTTCTGCCCTCAGCTGTAGCTGTGGCACTGATCTGTCCTGTCTTTGCCTTCTAGGTTTGAAGAGTTCCTCCATCGGAAATGGTCTTCAGAGAAGCGTTTTGGTCTGGAGGGATGCGAAGTGCTGATCCCAGCCTTAAAGACCATTATTGATAAGTCAAGTGAGAAGGGAGTGGATTATGTGATCATGGGGATGCCCCACAGGTAACCTTGCCTCAAGCCGTGGTGCTGCTTGGTGCGGGTAGAAGGCGGG
Organism: Cisticola juncidis; assembly: GCA_013400215.1. Lineage (NCBI taxonomy): Eukaryota > Metazoa > Chordata > Aves > Passeriformes > Cisticolidae > Cisticola > Cisticola juncidis. The sequence goes on from VXBR01004656.1 coordinate 92,277, forward strand.
GGGATGCTGCTGGGGTTTGGTACTGGAGAGCACACTGGTTTCTGCCATCACTTCATTAATCATGATTAGTGATGAACCTCAGATAGAGAGCTCAGGCCTTGGCTGCTCTCTGCTCATCAGGCTCTTTCCAGCTTCTTTGTAAATTGATCCAGAGATGGCTGGTGGCTTGAGGTCAGAGCTGGAATCATGGTGGAATGCCAGCACCTGCCCACTCTGGGGCATCACAGCAAGTATGTAGGAGGTGGTGTTGGCCAAACCATCCCTGTGCTGAGGGATCTTCAGACTCCTTCTGGGGAGTTCCCATCTCTGGGTGAACCCACAGCCATCGCAGGAGGTGTGGGCTGTGGCAGTGGGGGTTGTAGGTCACCGTCCAGCACTCAATGGCTGTCAGCAGTGGCCTTGCTTTTGCAGGGGACGCCTGAATGTTCTTGCCAACGTGATCAGGAAGGAGCTGGAGCAGATCTTCTGCCAGTTCGACTCCAAGCTGGAGGCTGCTGATGAGGTGAGCTTCTACCCTGCCTGCAGCAGGCTGCTGCTGCCTGTCCGTGAGCAGTCTCCAAGGTTGTGGCTGGACTATGCCACTGATTCTGGTGTCATTCAGTGGCACTGCTGTTGCAAGTATTTCCATGTTGCAAGCACACCTGGGTGATGGGAGTCTTTGTAGAGGTGCCAGTGCTGGTCTGTCATTGCCTGTCCTGGGGGTGATGTGTGTTGGTGTCTCCAGCACAAGCTTGGCTGTTGGCAGCTCTCCAGGGCATGAAGCAGCCTTGGGGTAGATGCTGAGGCAACGGGTAAGTGGCCAGGCACAGAAGTTAATTTGTGCCCCTAGTCCCCATCTGGGGTTCTAAAACAGATCCAAAAGCAGCTCTGTCACTGCAATAAACTCATGCTCCAAAGCTTCAGCATCATAAGCTGGGATGATTTGGCTTTTGGGAAGCTGGGCTGGGCTGGCTTGATCCTGCCATGGCCTTCAGTGGGATTTCAAAGTGGGAAAGCAGCAGCCTGGGGCCTCGAGGTGCCCTGATGGGGTACCTGGCCGCATATTGGAAATGGTGCCATGGATAGCCGTGCTGCTGCTGTGTGGGTAGAGCTCAGGGAAGCGTTACCTGTTATTCAGGGTCTTTTCCCAACCCATCACACTTGCTTTATCCCCCACATCTTCAGCTGTATTTAAATGGGCTGGGTGCATTTCTGAAGTCGGTGGTGGCTTGGCACCTGGAACAGGCTTTCCTATGTGCCAGTTCAGCTCCTGCAGTGAGTGTCTGCTGTGTTGTGGCAGTACCTCCAAAAAATACCCCCCTCCTCCAACCTTGGGGTCAGCACTCCTCTGTCTCCTTTGGGTCACAGGACCCAAAAGCCACTCATACTCCTGGGGGTGACTCTTTTCTCCTCTCCACCAGGGCTCCGGTGACGTGAAGTACCACCTGGGAATGTACCATCGGCGGATTAACCGTGTCACTGACAGGAACATCACCCTTTCCTTGGTGGCAAATCCTTCTCATTTGGAAGCAGCTGATCCTGTTGTTCAAGGCAAGACTAAGGCAGAGCAGTTTTACTGTGGGGACACGGAGGGCAAGAAGGTGAGTGCTGCTCAAATGTGTGTGGTGAAGTGGCCTAGGCTGGATGGATTTTGGTGGAGACAGGCTGGTGGGAAAGTGAAGTAACTTGTCTGTTTGATGTGTCCCTTCCCCTGCTGTCACCCTCAGTGTACTCCCCCATCCTTTCCTTATGTTTTGGGAGAGAACTTTGAGAGGGGCTTGCCCACCCTAGGCTCCCATTGCTGCTTTCTTCATCTCTGAACTGACTAAACTGGTCTGTGGGCACAGCAAATGCACAACCCCTGACTAGAAGACAGGGACATGAGGGGAACCCCAAGGCAATCCAAGCACCACACCTCGGAGGGCTTGGCAGCAGATGTCATTGTGACTAGAGATAACCATTTCTAGGACTGGGAAAGCTGGAGCTGGCAGCAGGAGGCAGTTCTCCACACCCTGGTGGGAAGGGGCTGTGAGGAGCTGTGTGATTCATTGCAGACCTGTCTCCAACCCCAAGGAGTGGAAGAGTGAGATCCAAAGTGCTTCCCTCCCTCCTACACCCCAAGGACTGGATATAAATAGACAGATCCTGTCCTTGCCTGGCAGGCAGTGTCCTCAGCCAGCCCCTGGTGTGGTGACAAAATAATGTCAGTGGCTCTGAAGCTCCTGGGCCTGCTCCCACCCATGGGCTTCTGGGCTGAAAGTGTGAGGGAACAGGGCTTTCTTACCTTTCTTCCTCCAGTGAGAAAAAGGCTTTGCTTTGGGATGTATGTATTTGGGAATGGGACCTGCTGCCCAGCTGAGGCATACTGGGTGTTGTTTTGGCATCTGCTCAGGGTGTCCCAAGGGTGCTGCCCTTGCTGGGGAGGGGCTGGTGGCCACAGTCTCTGCCCACTGGTGTGTCAGCCACTGGTTGACTCCACTCCCATCCCCTGGGAAGCATTGGATGTGTTAATGAGCTGCTCCTTGTCCTTTCTGGGATGCTGAAAGCTGGGGAGGAGAGCTGGGCCCGTTCCTGGTGATGCCCTGCTCACTGTCCCTGATGACTGCCATGGCTTCCCCTCTCCCAGGTGATGTCCATCCTCCTGCATGGAGATGCTGCATTTGCAGGGCAGGGCATTGTATACGAGACATTTCACCTGAGTGACCTTCCCTCCTACACCACCCATGGCACTGTCCATGTTGTGGTCAACAACCAGGTGAGGAGCAAATACCCTGTGCCTGTGGGTCCCTGGCAGAGCTGTCTCTGCAGGCTCTGGGGCAGGGAATAGCTGGAACCAGCAGCAGCTGTTTCCCTGCCAGTGTTCCTGGCAGGAGCCCTAACCTGGGGTCAACAAGGGGTGCTTCTCACCCAGCTGCTCAACAGCAGCAGCTTTTGAGCCCAGTCTGGTGCACAGGTGACACAACCTGATGCTCAGTGTGCGAGGACTGATGGGGCTGATGCTAACTGCCACCACAGAAACCAGAGGCATTTCACTGGGACTAGCCTGTCCCCACAGCTGCAGCAGGTACCAGAATCTGCCACTGTGTCCAAACACAGGAGACAGGCAGGTTGTGCATCCACAGCCCAGCTGCAGGAGCTGAGCTGCCCTTGCAGCTGTGTGGACAGTTTCCTGGGACAGCAAAATGCAGCTGCCTTACACCAAACCAGCTGTGACATCAGTGTCTAAAGAAGGAGCTGCATAGCAAAGCTGTGTCCCAAATCCAGTTGGTAACACTGTGCTCATCCTGTTTCCCCTCACTTGCTACAGATTGGCTTCACAACAGACCCACGGATGGCCCGCTCCTCCCCATACCCAACCGACGTTGCCCGTGTGGTCAACGCGCCGATCTTCCACGTCAACGCAGATGACCCTGAGGCCGTTGTCTATGTGTGCAATGTAGCAGCAGAATGGCGAAGCACCTTCCACAAGGACGTAGTGGTGGATTTGGTGAGGAATGTGGCACAAGTCTCTGAAGCTGGGACACTGTCATGGCTATGCTTGGGTCCCTCCTAGGCTGTTTGGGACCTTCCCTCACGTGACCTAGGTAGCTCCCAAGTGCTTTTAGAGTGGTACGTCACAGGCATCTGCATTCAAAGCTCTTTCCTTTCCTGGCAGGTTTGTTACAGGCGCAACGGGCACAATGAGATGGATGAACCTATGTTCACGCAACCCCTGATGTACAAACAGATCCGGAAACAGAAGCCAGTGTTGCAGAAATATGCAGAGCTGCTGATTTCTCAGGGGGTGGTAAATCAGCCAGAGTATGAGGTACCATCTGTGGAGCCTGAAAGGAAAACTGCTGGTGGCATCTCCAGGGAAAACCACTTATGTGGTTCACACCTGGATGTGAATCATATGAAGGGCCCACATGGGCCTACAGGAACCATGTGCTTGTGCTTGTAACCTAATGGTGGCAGAGCTGTGCTGGGGTTGGGCACACACTGCAGATCTGGCAGCGATGAGTTCAGAGCCAAGGCTTGTCCTTGAACTGTGCCAGCGCTGAAAAGTGTAGGAACATCTAGGTCAAGGATCACCCTGTGATCAGTGTGGAACAGTTGCAGTGGCAGCTCTGGGTCACTGCAGCACAGGCAGGTCCCAGTGCTCAGGATCGGTGTGGCCATGGGTATCTGGGGCAGATCCTGTTCTGGTTCTGCTGCTTGGGCAGCTTGTGATGCAGAGGCTCTGCCAGCCCTGTTTGCCCTGGCACGACCTTTCAGCATCAGTTCAACTTGTGTTGAACACAAGATGTCAGCGCTGAATGTAGCAGAGCTATGCCTTGGAGTACCTGAGTCCCAGCCGTAGCTGTACTCTCTGAGGCTGAACTGCACAGCTTTGGGACTTCCTGCTGTGGAGACCAGCTCTGCCCTACATCACCCTTGCAAGCATACACTGAGGTCTTTGGGCTAGACACCCTTGTTTGAAGATCCCCCGTTAATGTTTTTTTGCCTACTGGTTCTACCTTTCAGGAGGAAATTGCCAAGTATGATAAGATTTGTGAGGAGGCCCATGCCAGATCCAAGGATGAGAAGATCTTGCACATCAAGCACTGGCTGGACTCACCTTGGCCAGGTAAGGCTCTAGCAGCAATTCAGAGGCCATAGCAAAGCACTTGGCCTCTCTAGAGCCGTGGCAGAGATTTTCTAGTAAACCACCCCACAGGAGAGGTTAGTGGTGCTCTTCCTGTTCCTAGCGTCCCCACCTTTGCTTGAGGGTGTCTGTGATCTGAGGTCTTCCCATGGATCTGGCACATCTCCTGCAGCATGGTGTTTCTCCTTCTCCGGCAGGTTTCTTCACTTTGGATGGGCAGCCCCGGAGCATGACCTGCCCCTCCACTGGCCTCAATGAAGAGGACCTGACACACATTGGTCAAGTAGCCAGCTCGGTGCCAGTGGAGGATTTCACTATCCATGGAGGTAGGAGCTTGTGAAAGCTGTGCCAGATTGGGCATTTGTTTCAAGGAGATGTGAGATAGGGCTGGGATGTGTCCTGGAAGGAAGAGAGGTATTGGACTACTTCAATATATGTGGGCAGCAGGTCAAGGCTGGAGATCCTCCCCCTGTGTGCTGCATTCTTGAGACTCTGCCTGGAGCACATGTCTAGCTCGGGGGGGCCCAGAACAAGCAAAACCTGGACCTGTTAAGAGCACGTCAAGAGGAGGCCTTGAAAATTATACCAGTGCTGGAGCCCCTGTGAAGGAACTCCGAGAGAGCTGAGTGTGTCTAGCCTGGAGGAAAGAAGGCTCCAGGGAGACCTTAGAGACCCTTAGAGACCCTTCCAGTGCCTAAAGAAGCTTCTAGAGAGGTGGAGAGGCACTGTGCACCAGGGCACAGAGTGACAAGACAAGGGAGAATGGTTTCCCACTGCCAGAGGGCAGTGCTAGATAGGATACTGGTAGGGAATTCTTCCCTGTGAGGGTGGTGAGGCCCTGGCACAGGCTTCTCAGAGAAGTTGTGGCTGCCTTGGAAGTGTTCAAGGCCAGGCTGGACAGGGCTTGGGGCTACTTGGTCTACTGGAAGGTGTCCCTTCTAGTGCATGAAACCCCTGTGGCAGGGGTTGGGCTGGATGATCTTTAAGGTTCCTTCTCACCCAGACTCTAGGAGAACTTGTTCTCAAGGGAGCTGTGGGTAAGGGAAGTGCACCAAGGAATAGTTCTTCTTTGGAGCTGATCCTTCTCTGTAGTCCTGGTTCCTCATCCATGGTTCATCCTTTCAGAAGAGGTGAATCCATGGCATTTGCAGTCTGTCAGTCTGTGGGCTGGTTATGGAACAAACAGGGTGTCACTGGAGTTCTGTGCCATGCTGGCTATGAACTGGCTCCTGTCCTGGCAGGTTTGAGCCGTATTCTGAAAACCCGTGGGGAGATGGTGAAGAACCGGACAGTCGACTGGGCCCTGGCAGAGTACATGGCATTTGGCTCCCTGCTCAAAGAGGGCATCCACATCCGCCTGAGTGGCCAGGACGTTGAGAGGGGGACATTTAGGTAAGGCCCTGCTTTTGGAGGCTTTAAAGGCAATTCCAGCCCTTCTGGAAGGGATCCAAAGGCTGATGATGAAGTTACTCTTCTCTCTTTTCCAGTCATCGCCACCATGTCCTGCATGATCAGAATGTGGACAAGAGGATCTGTATCCCCATGAACCACCTCTGGCCTAACCAAGCTCCGTACACTGTCTGCAACAGTTCCCTGTCAGAGTACGGTGTCTTGGGTAAGTGAGTAGGTCTGTGTTCACTGCCCAGGGTGAGGCCACTCTGGAAGGGCAACCCAACCCTCTCACTGCTCTTCCATTCCTCAGGATTCGAGCTGGGCTTTGCCATGGCCAGTCCCAATGCCCTGGTGCTTTGGGAGGCCCAGTTTGGGGATTTCCACAACACTGCTCAATGCATCATCGACCAGTTCATCTGTCCTGGGCAGGCCAAGTGGGTCAGGCAGAATGGCATTGTCCTGCTGCTTCCCCATGGTATGGAGGGCATGGTAAGGACTCCCCTGGCTCACCCTGAAGATGGAACCCTGGACAGTAGAGGCACAGATGGAGCACTGTTCATGATGTGGCAGTGCCTGATGTTGGGTTCTCGTGCTGGCTTTGGCTCACAATGACCATCCCCCTTCTTGGTCCCTGTAGGGTCCTGAGCACTCCTCTGCCCGCCCGGAGCGATTCCTGCAGATGTGCAACGATGATCCCGATGTCTTCCCTGTGAGTGGTGGCCCCCATGGTGTGGTGCTCAGCCTGGCCCTTCTGTGTCCTGGAATGGGCTGGGTGGAGGGCAGCAACACCCGTGTGGGCTTAGCACAGTGGGAGCTGATGGCAGGAGGCATGGGATGTCTTGGTCTCATGCTGCCCAGAGGGTTTGGGGGAAGGACCAGAACCTGGTGCCCAGGCTGGACCTCCATGGAACATGGGGCTGCGGGATAGTCCAAGGCAGAGGTGGACCTGAAATCGGCACAGGAGGTGGTTGCTGGCTACCCCCATGGCCAGACCAAGGTGGAGGGCATAGCCCTGGAGCCTCTCACAGGGTCTCTGTGGGTCTCTTTGTGCTCCCCTCTGTGTGAGGGATGGGAAGGGAAGGAAAGGGAGGGAGGGAGGGCTGGGGACCACTCTTCTCCCTGCTGCTGTAGCCGCAAGGCCAAGAGGTACCTTGTGTTTCCTGAAATCCTCTTGTGTGCTGGCTGAGGCAGAAGCTGGATGACTTTGATGTGCGTCAGCTCTATGAGTGTAACTGGATCGTTGTGAACTGCTCCACTCCAGCCAACTTCTTCCATGTCCTCCGGCGCCAGATCCTCCTGCCCTTCCGCAAACCGGTCAGTGCCAGCAGTTCAGTGCCCAGACAGGACGCTGTGTCCCTGCTGGACTGGGATGGGACTGGGGGCAGCTTCTTCCTGCACCTCAGACACGGGCAGTTGGCCTCTGCCTGGCCAAGGCCCTCATGGTGTTCAGGACTGGCTTGGCGCTTGATGCGCAGCTGTGGGCTGCAGGGACTGTGATCCAGTTCCCAAACTCCACAGGGAGGTGAGGTCTGTTGGAGCGAACAGACACTGCTACATAACCTAGTTCAGCCACTTCTAGCCAGCTCCAGCCATGAGACAGAGAGGTCCCTGGTAGCCCCTCCACCTCTTCCCCAGGGGACATCCTGACTGGGATGGTTAGTGCTGTCAGGAATGGGTGCCCAATCTGGCAGAGCACTGCAGCCGAGCGAGAAGCAAATCTGCCTGGCAGATGCTCCCTTGCTTAGGCAGGATGGGCAGGGGAGGGCAGGCAGGTGGCTGCTCCAGCATTGGCTTGCAGGGAGGTATTTCTCGCAGGGCTGACCACCTTGCTCTGCCTCTTATCCCTTACTCCAGCTGATAATCTTCACTCCAAAGTCACTGCTGCGCCACCCCGAAGCCCGTTCCAGCTTCGACGACATGCTGCCAGGTACAAGTAGCACAGAGCTGCTTGTATTCTCCCCACGCCACTCCACAGAGTGAAGGGCAGGAGCCTGTGGCCTTGGGTAGAGTCTGCTTGGCAGCAGCCTCCCCATGCTGGAGAGTGGCTGAGTGAGGCTGGGCCTTCTCCTTGGCACAAGGGAGCCCCTCCTCATTAAGGCTGAGCCTGGCACCCTCGGCAGACTTGGCTCAGTGGTATTTCCTCCTTCAGCAGCCACTTGCTGCTGGGATTTGGCTGCCCCAAGTGGCACGGGGAGTTAGTAGTGGGAGTTATGCCTGTACCTGGGTCAGCTGACTCTGCCTGAGAGTCCTGACTGCCTCGCCTGGAAGGGGCTGGCGTGGGATGTGAGTACAATGGCTGCTGGCACAGTGCTGTGAACTGCTGTGGCTCAGGGTGCCATTCTTTTCCTTGGCAGGCACCCACTTTCTGCGTGTCATCCCTGACAGTGGCCCTGCGGCCCAGAACCCCGAGCAGGTGAAGCGGGTGCTGTTCTGCACTGGCAAGGTGTACTATGACCTGACCCGCGAGCGCAAGGCCCGGCAGATGGAGGCCGATGTGGCCATCACCAGGGTAGAGCAGGTGAGTAGCGTCCTGCCACTGCCATGCCTGCAGCCTGGGGGTTCTGCCTGAGAACGCTGCCCCATGTCCCCTGTGTGACACGGCTCTGTGTCCCCCACAGCTTTCTCCGTTCCCCTTTGACCTTCTCCAGCGGGAAGCCCAGAAATACCCAGCTGCTGAGCTGGTGTGGTGCCAGGAGGAGCACAAGAACCAGGGCTATTATGACTATGTCAAACCCCGGCTTCGCACCACCATCAACCGTGCAAAGCCTGTCTGGTAACAATGGGGGGGGTGACTGTTAAGCTGGGAGGGAATTGGTCGGTACAGACCCTTCTCATGGCCCACCTTCTCCCCGGCAGGTATGCAGGGCGGGAGCCAGCAGCTGCCCCTGCCACTGGCAATAAGAAAACCCACCTGACAGAGTTGCAGCGGCTCCTCGACACGGCCTTCAACCTCGATGCCTTCAAGGACCTGGCCTGAGCGCCGCCATGGCGCAGCATGCTCCTCCAGCATGCTCCTTCGTCTGTCTTGTCTGTCTGTCTCTCTGTCATTCGCTCGCCTCCCCCCCTCAACTACAGATCTTGTCACCCCACACTGGTGCCTGGAGTCCTTGTCTGCCTCATACCAGGGTGGCACTGGTGCAGCTGCCCTTGGGACCGTGAGGGTCTGGGGGCTGCCTGCTGTCATAGTGGGTAAGACCCATGGCCCTCCCAGACTCCCGGAACAACTGGTCCCTGGGGCTCTTCTCTGGGCATGTCCCATACCCCTCAAGAAGGGCAGGTGCCAACTTCTGTGGCCGTGTCCAGTGCAATGAGTCAGGTTCTTCCCAGTCCCTTTTAGTCTTGGACTTGCCGCCTGTGCAGCCACTGCCTCTTGGAGGAGGGAGACAGGGCATCTGCACGTCCTGAGGGCCCAGGCAGGTGTGGGAATGGTGTGCCCGTCTCAGTTTCACCTGTCCTTGGGGAGCACATTTCTCCCCTCTGCATCTGTACCATCCCCCAGCTCTGAGCTCTCGCAGGAACAGGGTTGGTGCTGGGTGGTGTGTCCTCTCATTTGAGATCCTGAGTGGGAGTCAAGGGAGGTAATCTCCAAATGGGGCTCATTGTTGCCATCTCCAGAGCCCACCTAGTCCTCCCATGGGAGGTCCTTGGGGGATGGGGTTGACGTGGGCAACGCCAGAGGGGACTCGCTGTCTGTGTCCCCAGAAGCCACCGCGGCTTTTCGGTGCGCCGCAGATCTTTCAGCTGCAGGAGGGAGGTCGGGGAGTATGTGTACCACACCCCCTCGCTCACCCGTGGCTGTGCAGTTCACACACCGGGGCCCACATGGTGTCACCGAACACCATCCGTGCAGCGCGCGCGGGTCCGCGTCCCCGCGCGCAACCCGTTCACACGCAGACACACGTGCGAGGTGCCGCACGCACGGTCCCGCCGCGGCGGCGGCAGCGCCGGCAGTGCCACACGCGTGTGGCCTTGCCCCGCCACCCCTCACACAGGGGCGCGCACTCCCCGCTTC